>AWYD02000818.1:0-23283 GCA_000504365.2 Pseudocercospora pini-densiflorae CBS 125139
AGGTAGGTAGTATATACTAATATATATTAGGATATTTTACTAATTATAGGCTATTTACTTAATTTTAGTAGTATTGTATATAATAGCGTAGTAGCGTATATACTAAATAACTAAATAGACTATAGCGGATACGATAGACAATGTTTTAAAAGTGTATAGGTAACTTCATACTTGATGTTGTGTTTTTTTTTCGTGCTCGGCGTGCTCGGACGTCATTTCGCGCTATATCGGGTACAACGATACCTGTATAACATTCCTCGGTCACTGCCGTGTCGCACGTGAAGCAATCATTCGTCACAGCAAGGCCAGCAATCACAGTTGGCAGCGTCTGCTGATGTGAATCCATCAAGTTCCAGCATCTGTCCGCTTGCTGCGAGATCGAATGCGGTCTGCGTGGTGCCACGGAGTCACGGACTTCGCGGGCGGCTGAAGCGCCTACACCCTCAACCTTCAGCTCTCCTCGCTTGGCAGCGTGTTCGGAAACCAGCCATAGGTGGAGAAGTCGACCGTCCTCTCGCCTAGAGGTCCTCGACCAACTTCAACGCCTTCGACGTTAAGTTGAGCTTCTTGTCTGGCAGCTCCGTTCGCCCCTCTGAAAGCGTCAGAGGTCAGCAGGCACAGGTCGTGGGAAGCCATCACCGAAACGGGTCAGACTTGCCTCTGACTGATGATTCCTTTTGAGTTGATCACCCGCTGCCATGGCACTGTATCGCTGTTGTAGCGAGCATCGGGTTGATCGGTAGCTCGAGGCAGATACTTCAGGCACATCCCGACTATCGCGCAGGTCAGATTGTCCTGCTTCGATCCTGCTTAATTCTCCTACCTTGTCTTGGTCGCTCGCTGGAGTGAAACTTGTTGAGCAATCTGCGTCAAATATTTGTGCTTCTTGTACTTACGGATATCCGAGCAGCGTAGCGATGTGACCGTAAGAAGTCACGTGTCCGTAGGGCACTTCCTGGACAGCCTGATAGACTGCAGCATACCAGGCCTCAGCTTCGTCTGATCTCTCTCGAGGCATCTCGATCGTAGTTCTACATTGTTGTTGTCACGTTCACCGCCGAGTGTAAGGCGCAAGAAATGCAGGGAAATTAGAGTTCGCACTACAGGCGCGCTCGGACGCGATCTCACGGGACGTCACAGCACTTTTGAAGATCGACCTTCACATTTACAGCTTCCTAGAAACACTACACAACCATGACTCTGGCTGACTATCTTGCCAAGAACTATCTCTCGGCAGATGCGAAGTCGTCAAAGAAGCGCAAAAGAAAGGACAAAGCGCAGGCAGAGGGACTAACAATCGCCGACGATGATGCAAATACTTGGACAAAACCGACAGAAAATGCCGACGAGGACGAAGATGCGCCGACCATTGTGGGCGCTTTAGCAGGCGGGTTGAATGTGTCGTCAAAGAAGTCGAAATGGATCAGGATAGGTGCAGAAGCTCCGAAAGACTCAGATCAGGCAGAGGCGGATGCGATTCTAGCAGAAGCGCAAAAGGAATCGCAAGCGCGGGCGCAGCAGGACGACGATGACCCCGCAGTGGTAGGAGAAGATGGAGCAGAGTATGATGGACCTGTCATGGCAAATGGTGCACTTGCTGGTCTACAGACAGCTGAGCAGGTCTCAAAAGCGCTCAAGAAGAAGCAGAGGGAAGAGATGAAAGCAATGAAGGCTGCCGGGCTGGATTCGGGAGGCTTGGCGCAGCAGACAATATACCGTGATGCTTCAGGACGCATGATCAACGTCAAGCAGAAAAAGGAAGAAGCTGAGGAAAAGGCACGAGAAGAGGAGCGAAAACAGCAAGAAGAGCTGGAGAGCAGAAAGGGTGATGTGCAGAGACGACAGAAAGAAGAGCGAAGGCAAGAGCTTCAAGATGCAAAGGTCATGACTGTCGCGCGACACGCAGATGACGAGAAGATGAATGATGAACTGAAGGAAAGGGAGAGGTGGAATGATCCTATGGCACAGTTGCTGGCCACAAAAAAGAGCAGCAGCAAAGGTGGAAAGGGTAAAGCCAGTGGAAAGTCATACCAGGGAGCTTTCGAGCCAAACAGATACGGTATACGACCAGGCTGGAGATGGGACGGAGTGGATCGAGGCAACGGGTTTGAGCGGAAGTGGTTCGCTGCGCGAAACAAAGCCAAGGTGAGTGGCTCGACATTTAAATGGTGTTGTCTCAAAGATTATATGACTAACGCTTTTCTTAGGATCGCGAAGCTTTGGAATATGCGTGGCAGTTGGATGAGTGAGCATAGTTGAGAACGTGCTTGCTGCCCCGTTCCACTTCGCTTGTGATCTTGCGAGAATGGCCTCATGCTCGCCAGCCAGCAATCCTTTTTATCGATCTATCAAACTAACGGTATGCGATCCCGAAGGGCTACTCAAGCCCAAAATGTCTCAAGACCTCACGAGTCTGGCCGCCATGATGCATCCGGACGGGACACGACTGCGTGCGGCACTCCACAATATCATTGGATACTTCCAAGCAAAGTCAAATCCGGAATTGCAAGAAGTTCATCGCTCTTGGTCGCCTCCGAAGGTGTCTTCAAAAACCTCAATCGCTCGAGCCACAACATCTCGATCCTGCTGATAATGCAAAGCCTTGATAGCATCGTCAAAGCTGAACAGCTCTGCCGAAAACTGTTCCTCTCCCTCTTCACGAACAGCTTCCTCATCAATGGCACCAATGTACCACCAAATAAGCTTGATACCAGCACCTGGAATGACTCGATGCCCGACCATGAACGGCTCGGTGATGCTCTCAAATTTGCGTGGCTCATCTGGGGTGAACTCAGTCTCCTCGACATTTGGGGTACAACGAGTCCGAAGAGTCACTGGCAGTAGTTTGGTTGGGAAGCCTGTTTCTTCTCGTGTCTCTCGTACGGCTGTCTCTTGACGGCTCTCGCCGACGTTTCTTCTGCCTTTCGGTAGGAGGTACTCATTGCGTTTATGGTGCTTAACCAGGCAGATCTGGCGTGTCGAAAGTCTGAAGAGGATGGTGCCCGCACTTTCCACAAAGTATTCTGATGTATACTGATGGGTCTCGAAGTGCGAGGCCGCCATGGCTCTAAGCTCCTCAGTGTTTTCTGACTGGAGAAAATTCGCAGGAGCTCTTAAGCTCAATTTCTGCTGGCGTTGTACACGAAAGAGTGGTATATGCTCCATCCCAGCCTCTGAAGTTCGCTCAGCGGAAGAGTGGCTGTGACAGAAGCTCAGCCACCATAGCGAACTTTGACTTTCGACACGGATTCAAACTTCGACCTCATCTCCATCCACCTTTCCAAAATGTTCACCATAGTCGCCTCGCATCAGCAATGACTGCACACGACCGAGCGCTTAGCCGAAGAAGGCTGACCACAGCACAATCCGTCCCAATCGACCGGCACCATCTTCGTGAACCAAGGCAAACTGCCACGCGACTAACAAGGCACAATTCGAACAGCCATCGTCATCTCCTACCGACAATGTGGACAAGAGCAGTGCGTCGGAGAAAGAGCTCTTTGTCCTTTGTTACAACCTCAGAGTCGCACTGAGGAATGTGCACGCGATGCTTTCCGCGAACAGCTGCCGTACAAAGATACCAAGCTGTTGGGTTCTGCATGCATTCCTCGCTACCCAATCTGCGAGTTCTGTGTGCCTCAAAAGCATGGCTAGTAAGGCTCTATCGGTCCAAGAGATCGGGTAATTGATACCTACTCTTTCGCGGCGTTGCCGTCGAACATCTAGACCACCGCCGTGAGGCTTATCGTAACAATGAGTATACGGCGCATATACCTTCAGTGAGTGTATCCCGTGAAGCCGTCCCGTGTCCGAGACCTGAACAACCTGCTTTTGCTATTCTCTTGTACATACTTTGTGATTTCAACTTGGCATTGACAATCTAGAACACGCCAAACATCAGCCATCGTGCCACTAGGTCTAAGCACTTTCAGAAATGGCATCTACCCAGACGAAACAGCTTCACTGGACACAGCGCATAGCGCTCGTGCGTCACAATCTCCATGCAGCCAGCAGGAGTGGAGACTTCACCTTCTTCAAGACTCTGCAGGCAGCAGGCCTAATGGAGGGCACGAATCACTTCGCAACCTTGACCGAGAGTATGGGAGACGATGCGGACGTTGTCATGGCTGCGATGGATAACCTCAACGGAGGACTTGCATACATTCACCAGGACGCATTCCAGAAAGTCTACGACAATTTGAAGAATGCAATGCGAGACGATGATAAGCAAGCAGAGAAGTCGAAGCTTTATGTGGACATCAGCCAACAAAAGCAGATGACAGAGATGGCGATCGATAAGCTTTGCAACTCTGCAGTGGCTTTGATAAATCAACAGGCAGCTGATGTCCAGAACCAAGTTGCGAACGTCTTCATCACTGGTGTGACTCTTGTTGCAGACTGTGTTGAAGTGGTCACGAAGCAACTTGATCTCATGGACAACAAGATGGACGACTTCATTCGGCTGGAGGAGAGCTGGAACACAGTGAAGGCTTCCATCATTGCTGCCACAGCTGGACTGAAGGGCGTCTTCTACATGCTGGATACCAACGAGCAGCAAGGAGAGAAGCCACAGCGATCTTCGAGCATTGCCAGCGCTGGCAGTGGAGTTTTCCGAAGACTTTCAACCGTCTTCACGTCGCAACCCGCATCAAGCCGCAACTCAAGCATCGCAAGTGCTGGCGCACAATCGAGAGGATCTATCAGTGGCGGCAGTTCTGCACCCGTATACCGCACGCCGACCTACGTGCGCAACAGTGTCAGTGCCGGCTGTCCTACAAGTATGCCATCGGCCATCAACAACTCTGCTTTCAGCAGCAACTTTGAAGCTCACAAGTTGAGTACAATACCACCAACTCCTGCATACGACGACGAGTTGGATCCATTTGACAAGGTCGAGATGGTTCCGCCTGTGCCTGCCATGCCTATCGAGCATGAAGCAAACAGGATAAGCCAGACTGTGATGTAGAACGGCAACAAGAATGAGATAAACTTTGCAAGAACTTGACGAAAGCATGAGCAAACAGCGACGAACATAAACTGTACATAATGTAAGTAGCCGTACATAATAATCAGGAGCGTAGAAGAATGAACATAAATCGCTTGCTTCATCTGCACCTTCCCTTTCCGTGGCCCCACTTTCCACGCCACACCTTCAATTCAAACTTCATCTCTTCCACCTCCAAACATACATCTTTCCAAGAGCGAAAATGAGCATCTCAACCCGAGAATGGATTCGATGGGAGTCCGACCACCCACCAGCTTCGACTCGTGAACCAACAAACACACTGGTCCTCACCTCGCCCGGATCTCGCTTTGTTGACATCCGCATCCTCAAATCCGCACAATCCGATACTACAATCCCACAATTAGCTCGTGATGCAGGTAAATCGCTTCTTCCCCTCTTTCCCCCATCATATTCTTCACTAACACTTTCCCAGCCATTCTTCCCTTCACCCATCTAGATTGGGCCTTCGCTGGCTTTTCTTCCTCTCAATTTGTGCCCGACCCAAACGACCCAAGCGGCTCTAAACAAATCACGAAATCAACATGGAACCACTTCGTCGACTCCCGCTTCCCAAACCCATCTCAAGTCTCAGACTCAGGCCTCATGTATCCACAACCCAACAACCTAACCCTAGAAACCGGCTCAATGCTCAACCCCTCCACATCCAAAATCGAAAAATACGAAGAAATGTGGCGAGACATCCAACCTTCAGCTGGGGTTGCGGTATTACAATTACAAGACGACTCAGCAGCGAGTCGAGGTATGGTCGTAAGGGTAGGAAACTTTTGTCAGGGTGTTGTGAGACAAGGCGAGAAATTTGCGTTGGAGAGGTGGGAATGGGAAGGGGAGAAGGAGGGGTGGAAAAGGCAAGTAAGGATGGGAGATTTGTGGATGCCTTGTGGGGTTGCGATGGAGAGGGAGAAGTTGGTGATGGGAGGGAAGGTGAGGTTTGGGGAGGATGTTTGGAATGTGGTGGAATTGAGTTGAAGATTGAGGCGGGAGGGAGAAGGTGGGAAGTGATCTTCGTCACCGCGAAGTGGACGTCGGAAGTGAGCTTCGCGAGACGATCACCGCCCCGACTGAGATGTTCGGTCGTGATATCACCACCGAGAACGCCTTACTACCGCGTTCAGGCGCAGCCATAGAGGTTTTGTCAAAGGTGCATGAATTAGATGTGTGCTAAAGCTACAATGCTGTGCTGTCTTGCCACAAGCTGTCGTATACGCGATGATGGTCACGCTTTTCGAAACCTGAACCTTCCTGCTGCTAAATGATCGTTCTCGAGACGGAAGGGCACTCTCGCCACGTCCTTCTCGGCGTACATGCCGTTGAATTCGCCTGTGTCGTGATACTCAAGCGCCGCCACCAAGAGCTGTGTTGGAGACCGAAACAGGCGTCTGTCATTCATACCCAACACGAACTCTGCTAATACAACAAAGCAGCCACAAACGACAACAATAAGCCCCAGGTAAGATGTTCGCGAAGCAAGTCCGTACGCCCAAACATTGATGCGAGCATCTCGAAATAGCAGTGGATGTTGCATATCGTCGTCGTCGTCGCTGGCCTTTGCGCTGCTCATGTTGTATTCGATCAGGCTCAACATTTGCATGACAGGCATGACCGCCAACGAATTGAGATAGTAGCGATTTGCTAGCAGCACATCCGTCTGGTTCTGATCCAGGATATCGGTTAGCCAGAACTGGTCGCAAAGCTCTTGAAGTCGATTTGCAGCTGCGCGAGCGGAATCGACGATGCCACCCTCTGCGACTGCCCATGCTGCTCTCGTCCAGGCTGGATCAATTCTTATTGGATTGAGAGGTAGCATGTCGTCCTTATCTTTGACAGTGGGTAGGAAGTGGTTCACTTGGTGAGGAGGGTTGGTTAGTCTCGAGGGGTCAAGCTCGTAGTCGCCAAACAGAGCATATGCTTCGAAGTCGACTGCGAAGACGATGTTGTTAGGATAGCCGGTTTCGTCTACCATATCCCAGAGAATTTGCCAGGTAGTGACATTTTTGGACCTCGGCGTGACTTCAGGATCTTGGGCGGTGAGATTGAAGAATGCATCCCAATTGCAAAAAGTGTCGTTAACCGCACTACTGTTTAAGCAGCTATCCGCGAATCCGGCCTCGTAGACATAGTCAGGCACTGTGTTATTGGGCAGGTAGGCGGCATGCCCGGAAGCGAACACTCCATAGTCGGCTATAGGACCGTAATAGTTCTCTAGGATATGGCTTTTGTTGGCGATTTGAAATCTGGACTCCTTGTAGCCGTCGTTCCAGCCGATGCCCATGGTGATGCATCGAGTATAAATCTTGGACCTAGACGACTCGCAATCGCCAAAGCAGAGAGGGCTGTTGTATAGGTCGTAGTTCTTGTAGCACCGTACTCTACGGGTGTAGTCGACGTATATCGTGTAGTGACGAGCGAATGCTTCTGAATTGTTGTACCCGACCCAGGTGTTTATCAGTGCTCCTAAGATTGGACCCTTGCGTCTGATGACAGTCTGCACTGTGTTGTTATAGGGCACATATGTTGACACCGAGTTTTCTTCTCGTGGATCCAGAGCATCCCAGCCTCTAGACATGTTCTGCACAATGAGAAGGTCATCTGTCAGCTCATTGAGCATCTGTCGACTGGATGTCCATGTGATGCTTTCAAGATGCCCTCGATCAATGAGTGTGCCATTTTCGTAGGTTGCATTTGATGTTGGCAGCTCCGTTGAATTGTAAGTGAATGCCACCATGCCCTGGAAAGAGGTCACTGGGGCTACGTAGTCCTGACGTGCAAAAGTGGATTCCACCCAGGCATCCATACCTCGCTGCCATTTCTCTGAGCAGTTATACTCTTGCTGAGCCATCGCGTAATTGTCCTCGTCATCACAAGTGGCATCCTCCCTCGCAAATCGAAATCCGTCACTTGCAGGAACGTCATTCGCGTTCAGCATGTCGAATCTGTAGTGAACGATCTTTTCAGTCTCGATCCATTGCAGACTTGGCAAAACCAAAACTGCCACAGCAGGTCCCTTAGAAGTCGAAAGTCAGCTTTCGTTAGTTGTATACTGAAACTCAACATACCATGAGGTTGCATAGCACACAGAGAAGGACCGTGATCAGTATGAAAGTCCATAGCCGAGACCGTGCACGCTTTGCCTTTCGTGACTGGCCATTGACGCCACGCTCGCGCAAGGTTGACCAGAGTTGAGCATCGAACAAACTTGGGATCTCGGCGAACTCGCTCGGACGAGATATGTAGCCGATAGGCAGACCGCGAAGCTTTTGCGCCAATCGTATAGTCATCAAGTACACCAGCCAGGTGGCGATGAGAATGAACCACACCTCAAGAGCCTTCGCAATCAGCTGTAGAAAGCCCAGTAGATTGTGAGTTTGTCGATCGAAGACTGCCGGGAGCTCCCTAGATATGGTTGGATCTGGATCTTCCACTCGTGGGAGACATTGGCCAAATGGACACCATGCACTGGCACCAATTATATGCCTCTTGATGTTCAGCACAAGCAGAGCTACAATTGGAACGGTCCATGACAGCGCCAAGATTTGCAAGACGAGGACTGTGGAAAACGTCGCTTGTTCTGGTTCTTCAGTGAAGAACTTTCGATCTTTGGGCGCATCGTGGTCGACGTCTGCGGCTTGATCATCGCCCAGGAAGGCAGTCTGAGAGTTTGCGAGTGATGGACTGCGATAGGCCGTATCGAGAGGGTCTTCTTGGAGCGTCGTCGCATATGATGCTAGTGGCGAAGATACAGAAGAAGAACTCCGGTGAGTTCGGCGCAGCGGACTCAACTCCTGCTGCTGGAGCTCTGCCATCTTGCACTTGTCATTTGATTATGTGGCTGAGAGAATCGCTGTAGTTAGCACCAACAACTACTTCAGGTCAAATTCGCCGAAATTGCGAAGCAGAGCTTCGTCGGACATCTGAGCGGTCGCAAAGGTGCGCGCACATGTACTGCGACTCGTCTGCTGTTGTACGGCGGAACTTTGGGATGGCACACTGCATGCAGGTCGTGCAGACGGCGCAAACTAGAGGCTCCACATTCAGTGCTCGAGGGCGACTGACAGCTTCCAAAATGAGAAGCCGAGCTCTCAGACCGACTTGGCACAGCAGCTGAACGCTTCTGCATGTCGCTGCAATTGGGTGTAGATTTGCGCGAGCTGGTACTTTGTGCGCCATCGACGGGCTCGTGCCATCGAAGGGTGGTGAAGAGGGGCCAGAACATGTACATAGGGACGCAGAATCGTAAGCGCAAGGCTACGCTTTACTCGAACGGCCTTAGACATGGCGTCGATGACAGCCCCAAGGATGAGCTGTTGTCCGTAGTGATATGTATCAGTAGTGTCCACAGCACGCTTAGTTGTAGGTAACACGTGGGATTGTGTATCCCAACCCCATTTGCGATCTTGCCGAGTCTTAGATTCGTGCTTCACTGCGTCCTTCACCATGTAAAACTGAGTTCTCCCTCGGTCGTAAAATCTTGCGACTGTGCCATATTTTCAGCCTGAACCGCCGAGAAGATATCGGAGGAGTCGTTTCAAGATTTTGTACAAGTAAGGAATGGTGTGCTTGTTGACCATGTTGGAGGACGGAGAAGTTTCTTTGGGCAAAGGAGGAACGAACGGCTAAGCTTCGGCTGAGCCCCATGTCTCGGGCCGCTTGATCCTGGCATCAGACCTGTTTTATTGCTGACCATCTTCTCTCCGCCTTCACACCCTTTCACTCAACAACATTGACTTGCTGGACATGTCAGGACACCTCTGGGTAATCTAATCCTCAGCTGCGAAAAGAGGTAATAGCGAGACGATCTGTGCTTGTTTGACAGAGTCCGGTTCGAAACAAGAACATCTCGAAGATCTTTAAGGCGTCCAAGATGATCATTGCCGGCTTCGTGATCTGCTCTGATCTTTTAGCCATTCGAGAAAGCCGTCTTGCGCATGCACGTCACACGATGCTCTGCCGTGGTTCTTTCTATGCCTAAGATTCGACTTTGTAATGGTGTCGAATGTTAGGATATAAGTAAGCGCAGCGCTTGCGTCGCGCATCGAGTCGACACTTCATTTTTCCATATATCTCATCATGGTGGGCAGAACTCGAGCCAGCAGCTTATCCACAGGCGATTCGAGCCAGTCCAGACCATTTGACAGCAATCCCAGGCCGTTCGTCAACAATGACTCTTCCAATGCTGCACCTCCTTACCAGGTTGACGCGCAGCAAGGCGCACGCAACGAAGACGATCAAGCTCCATTCACCGAGCCTCCGCCACCATATCGAGCGAAGGAAGCCGTCTTCAAGCCCGCACCTTCCAAAAATCACACATATGGCTACGATGTCTATTGGATGTCAGCGGAGGGTGGTATGTTAGGGATGGGGAGGGTTGGGCTAGCCGTAGTTCTACGTGGAATGCCTTCTTCGCGACCGGTTTGGACTATGACCATAGCTCGCTCGGTCAACCTCAAGAAAGAGCCTCATGTGCGAATCTATCGACATGCGTTGGGAGATCCATCGGAGAGCGCGCGCACGCAAGTCTGCGAGGTCATGCTGCATCATCGAACCTCTAACACTGTGGACATGAAGTTTCCTTGGGCGACTCTAGAAGGTTGGGATCCTCAAGCAAAGCCGTGGACTTCAGCTGCGGGAACCTTGGGAGGCAAGGAGGAGCTCATGTGAGAATATGGATACCAAGACCCGCGTCTCAATAACGACAAATTCTACATCATCCGATGTACAGCTCATGCCGGCAAGACGGAAGTGTGTAGGGTCAGTGGGCTTGAGGACGATGACTTGGATAGTCCAAACACTGAAGAGAAGTATGGTTCTCTGGATATGCCAAGTAGTATCTTCAACAATGCGACCGAGAGGCAGCTAGACGAACTTGTCTCCAACGCTATGGTACAGCTGGCCCGCAACGAACTTGGATGGAGAGCCTATACAGATGAGGAGAAGGAGGAGATGAAGCAGTGCAAGAAAGAGGCGAAGAGGAAAGCAAGGGCCGCCCGTGCAGCGAACAGAGGGAGCAGCACCTATACGAACCAGCCCGTTTACGTTTCATCGTACGTAGGCCCTACCTGCTGAACAACCAAATTAAGTTTTACAAGCAACCGGCAAGAGGTCTGGCGATGGACAGATCTCATTAATTGTATGAAGGAGCTACCAGGCACGATGGCTCTCAGCACTTGTGCGAAGAAGTTGGATCCGTCTCTCTCCCAAGCAGCTTGTGAGAGGACACAGTGAGATTGGCAGAAGCCAGCACGCACATTGTACTGTCTTGTGCCTCTCGATGCCAAGAATTCTACATGCAGTGTCTCAGCACAATGTTCTCTCACTCGGACTTGGTATGGCTGTCAAACAGAAACCACTATGCGCACCAGTCAGAGAGCAAACAACAGCGCGAGCAATTCGAAATCAGTCAAGTTTGCCATTCTCAGGCATATAAGCTATTCTTCGCCAAAGGACACCTGATGGCAATCATGTCTCGCTTCACTACCTTCATTCTACTTTGTATCCTCTCCAGTAACATTGCGAGCGCTCGGGCTACCACTACCCACGTCGAAGCCTTAGGAACAGACCCTCCTCCACCCAATACCCAGACCTGTGCTGGGAAACCCTACACTTCGGGCTGGGCTTTCTACAGCACGACTATCATCGTCCCCTATGCAGACGGTGTCGGCTGTGAGGCTGTAAAGAATCATCTCATCGTCACAATAGGTGATGTATCATCACCTCGGCCACAATTGCAGAGCTGTGATGTCACACCAGCTGGTGAGTTAAAGGTGGAAGACAGCAAGGTCGGAATTGACGGACGATGCAGGAACCCCCGTAATCTGTAATTGGAGATGTCTTTCAGCATATGGAGGCATCGGGACTGAGTTAGATTTTGCTGCACCGAGAAACCAGGCTGAGCATATTAATCAAGCGTTGGCTGAGGAGTATGCTATGGTTGAGGGTGGATTTGATTGTCCGAATTTTACTTGATGTTCGACAAAACGGAGAAGTAGCATACCTATAACTATTTCCAGAACATGTCGTCGTTGAGACTTCGTACAGTCATTTGTGTAGACCATTGTACAGATCCGTGACAATACGATGGGAAGCAGCAAACTTATAGTCCATATTTGAAGCAGACGTAAGTAAGCAGAGTTTCGGAGCCGAGTCCGAGCTTTCCGACTTTCACATGTTGACCTCGAGAGATGATTCCTCTCGTTGTCAACCACGACTCACTGACTCACGAAGGCACAGCTCTCAGCTCAACTCAGCACTCACAAGACTCACGACGTACGCTCTCGTCTACCAAGTTTCACTCCAAAACTTCCAGCCCAAACTAACAAAATGAAGACCGACAACTACCTCTCTGCCTGCCTCGCTGAGGCCGCCAAGTCCCCGCTCCACTACCGCCACGGTGCTATCGTCGTTCGCGGCGGCAAGGTCATCGGACAAGGCCACAATGACTACCGCCCAGGCTTCAATGGCGGTGCGCTCAAGCATGGCCGCATTGCCAAGGCCGGCGCATTCGATGGCGATGCGATTGCCGAGCTGAAGAAGAAGTTGAAGGGGAAGCAGAAGTTACAGCCGCCGAATCAGCAGCAGCAAAAGTGTAGCACGTTTACGCCTTTCGAGACAAATACGAGTATCGGCGGTGGCCACAGTGTTAATCAGCCTCTCTCAATGCACTCGGAAATGATGGCCATCTACTCTGCTCTCAACGCCTCTTCGACCCTGTCCTCTAGCACCTTCTCGCGCGAAAAACCGTGCTTCAAACTACCGCGTTCGGATAAACGAAAAGCTCGACTACGACGCGACGTCCTCCTCGCCTACGTTACCGCCGTGTGTGAGGCGGCCGCCGGCACTGGCCAGTGGCAGGTTCAAGAGTGCGGTTTTGAAGCTTCCACATCTCGACCAGGTCGCGCTGAACCAGCTTCTCAACCACAACAACAAGGAGTACGACAACTACAACAACAATGCACCGCAGTACCACACGGAGCGGAGTACTGCGTTACACGAGGAGGAGAAGCCGAGTACTGTGTTTCACAACAAGAAGCAGTCTCAGAATCATCATTACAGGAGCTTGAACGAGAAGAAGAAGAATGGGAAGAAGAACGAGAAACAACAGGCACAACGACATCAGTATCAGTATCAGTACGCGCAGTACAAGTATGAGTCTGCTCGAACGATTACAGGCAAGGAATTGAGACGAAAGCATGACGTGACGATTGTGAATGACTATGACGATAATGATCTGACGACTTCTACGACTGGTGATGATAATTTCAAGACTTCGAGTGGATCGGCATCTGATCGCAGTGACAAGCGAAAGAAGGACTACAAACGCTCTGGCAAGATGAGGACCGTGAACCCGACGCTGGACCATGATGCTTCCCCGGATCAGCCGATGCTGTTGCCGACTGGACGCGCTGGGAAGCATGAGGTCTTGCAGCGGCAGCAGCATTCAAGACTGCGTGGGGCGGATGTATATGTCACCAGACTTGGCTGGTCTGGCAAGCCACAATATCGACCAGCCAAGGTCAAGACAGCTGCGACTATCGGTGACTACCGGGAGAGTGCATCAAGCTCGAGCGCCAGCTCGACGGGAGACACGGATGCATTAGCAAACAGCATCTCTTCCCTGTTAACACTGTCCGTCTCGAGCTCGCATTCTGGCACTGGATCCCTGCATGACGAATTGGTCAATCGCGAGCCATCACGATCACCTGGTGCTATTCCATCTTCTGACGAGGATCAGTGCTTCGACTCTAGCAAGATAGCTGCTTCTCGACCTTGCTATCGTTGCATAACTTTCATGCATCAAGTGGGCATCAGACGTGTATTCTGGACGAATGATGCAGGCCAGTGGGAGGGAGGTAAGGTGGCCGCTTTGGTCGCAGCTATGGACGCTGGAATGGAGAGCAATGCCACTGGCGAAGGTGGGCCGATCGGTAATGGCGTCTTTGTGACCAAGCATGAGGTGCTGATGTTGAGGAGGATGATGGGGAGCACTAGTAACGGCAAGTAAACTGGTCTCAATTCATACTGCATTTCTGCAACCTTTCCCGATCAGTGCTCATGTGTATCTGCCCAATGCCTCATTTTATTGGATGACCATGTTACACCGCATCACGTCAAGCAGCGTGCGGCCTCTTCTGCTCAGCCTCCAAACCCGTCTATCTTCGAAATACTCTTCTTGTTCCTCGTGTTTTGTAGACCTGGATCTCTAGTTCCAAAATGCTTGACAACGTTCTAGCCGACCCACGATCCAGCAGGAGTATGGATGACTTCAAGTCCCTTGCACTCCACTTCGCCGCGTACGAGTATCGCGTAGATACGCAAGATACTACGACCCTGCCGAGGACAGAACGAATGAGACCTTTTCTGCCCTACCTTCCACTCGCCATGACCGCGTTCGGTATGCTCAAATGCCGAAAAAAGCTAACGGGGGTGAGCCGCATAAGATCAATTGCAGGATCTGTATCCTCAGCGTATGGATCTCTCCCAAAGACGCCTGGATACAGAAACATCGAGGCTTTGAAAGAGCAGAACAATATAGCATTGTCTTTTCCCAAGCTTAGTCGAATAGTTACGGAAGGCACCAAGATGGAGGCTGGACTTTTTGGTACTTCAACAGTGGATCCTCCAGAGTATACCAGCCTAGGCACCACCGACTCCTTAGCAGAAAGCCGTAACGCGATTCTCTCCAGGTCAATTGATATATGGTCGCTTGGATGCATTTACAGCGAGGCGGCAGTGTGGACCGCCCACGGCAACGCAGGACTTGAAAGTTACCGCACATTGAGAGGTGCAACGTCCAGAAACGGGAATGGGCCGGACACCGAGATCGAGATCATTGATGGGCAACATGAGCCTTATGCACTCAAGTCAACGTCTGCCTTAGGAGATTTGAAGCCTGAGAATATCATTCCCTTCTTGAAACATGACACAGGGTCTCCAATATTCGAGATCGCGGATCTGGAACTGTATGATCTCATATACAAGTCTTCAGCAGAGTCTTTGTGCGCGCACACGATTGGTGACTCTTCTGGCAAGGAGCGCTGCATGCATGCACCTACGACCAATTGGGATAGCATCATGAAACAAGTTCCGGCAGAGTCGAGGATTCTACGGCGGCTTTTGAAAAGTCGGGCAGCGCAAATTACTGGTCTGGGCTCGATCTTTAATCCAACGAATGTGCAGCCCGGTGCGATGCAAAGCATTTTTAGTCGTAACACGGTCTCGGGAGGACAAGTTCAGTTCGGACACAGCTTTGTGTCTCATACACATCATGAGTACAGTATGATCCCGATAAACTCGACAGATCGTCGTCAATAAAGCTAACAGTTGAAGCAGTCATTAACATCAACCTAGGTTGATCTGGCCTACGCCGTCACAGTACTGCAGACACCGACCTTCATTGACCTGTACCTCCCATACCTATGATCAAGGGATGCTTTTTGTCCGTCACATAAGGATATGTCGGCCCCACCGCTACATGCCCACCATCAACAAATCCTTGTCTCCGCTGTTCAAAAATATATTCCGTCGACCACATATTTTTCTGCACGACATTCGGCGCAGACTGCCAATGTGCTGGGCCGTTATACATCCCTGCACCAGCCAGCGCAGAGTCAAGCCAAGTCGTGGAAACTTCACCTCGAGGAAGCATGATGGTCCACAACTGGAGAGTATTATTACCAGTGCACACGCTGTTCAACTATTGGCTCACCTTGTTGACATCTGAATAATTGCCTAGCGCAGGAACTTCATGCCTCCCAAAGATACCATTGACCGGCGGATCGACGTAGTCCTTAGGCGTATGGAGGCTCGTGGCAGCACCTCTGGCCATTCTTGCGAATGCGGTCGACATGGCTCCATAATATGTGAACTTGATTTCCTCGGTCGAGTATACATGCTTGAGGCGAGGGTCCTTCTCGTCGTACATGTAATCGGGCCCTGCAACACGCGGAAGTTCAGCACAGTGCGAATCACAAGCCTTACAAGGACCTACATATCTGCCAGATCGAAACAAAGAAATTCGCCGGATCACAGCTCAATTTTTTCGCAGCCTCGGAGCCGTGAAAAGTGTAGAACAACGCTCTATTGATCAGCGTGTGCGCATATTCTGGCTTAGTTTCTTGAAGGAACCATTCTGGAGTGCACTCGCTGATCGGATTGCATATCGGGTCCTTGGATTCAGGAGGTGCGGTCTGAGGAAGGCTGATAACGAATGAAGATGCGATAGTCAGAAATGAAAGGACGCATCGAAGCTGGACCATGTTGCCTTCAGGATTATAGCGAGCGACGAGAGTTTGAGAGTATGTTGGAGGTCAAATGGGCCACATCCTTGAGCGACCATAGGAAAGAAACGAACTTACAAAACGACAACGTCCACCCTCACGGGAAACAGTGAGGCGCAGTTGGAAGTATTCCCTCTCGATGCTGCTGTGCATGCGATCGACCAGTCAGTACCTGTCTCACGATGCACTGTTGACAGCAAACAAACGCGGTGACCGGGGAAGTGCTCGCTACTATTCATAGCAGTATGAGGTCTGCTACATACATTGTGTGAAAGTTGATCATACATCTTTTGCGAAGAATAAATGTCATTGTACCATTGCATCATGTTAGTAATTCGTGAACAGTAGTGAGAAGAAAAATTATGGTGATACCCGGCAGAATTGCATCGTCTTAGCGGCGTGCAGCGCCAACGACACTTTCGTCTCCAAGGAAGTTGGGCACGAGGCCATCGTCGCCTTGCGGAGTTTGTTCTTGCCGAGGCCTTCTTCTCCTTCCAGACGCCCTCTCCCCCCGGCGACCCATAGTGGCATCCCCGAACGCGCTCATGACAACATTAGCAGCATTCTGCACAAAGTTGTCATTCATGAAATGGCCTCCTTCGTGTTCAACACCCCAGATTCGAACATCTGCCATTCGATGCCGATCTGGCGGCTCATCGTCTTGGTCGAAGAGACTCGCGAGCTGTAATCGTCGAGCTAGATCTTCATCCAGTCTTTCTTGCCTTCGACGCTGATCGAGCTCGTCCTGATATGTAGGTCTTTCTCGTCGATCCTGCCGGGGCGCTCGCGCATTTGCTGGTCTTGGTGGCAGCGGCATACCAGCTGCGCCCATCACCCTTTCGAGCACAGGCAGAATCGGCTCAGGTACGCGCATATGCATCAGTCGATCGGCATCTGGCAGTTGGCTGTAGTTGAACCAGGGGCAGTCGCACGTCTTCCACTTTGAGCCACATATCATGCAAAACTCTGCAGTACAGCGACATGTCATATGGTTGCAACCTTCTTTGAGCTCAACCATAGCATGACAGCTGTAACATGTCTGCCATCCCTTCTCTTTTGCCTGCTCAACAAGTTGAGCTATTTCGGGATCTTTTGGACAATCTCTCGATTTGTGCATCTTTCCATTACAGAGCGTACACACTTTGGTAGCACAGCGAGGGCATTGTGCGTACTTGCGCCCTGATGACGTGTGGAAGTGTTTCGGCTTGATCCACTCTCCGCATTTGGAGTTCGTACAGTAGACCCTGTTCTTGGTGTGGTACTCTTGATATTTTCGATTCCACAACATTTTGAATTTGAGATCAAACAGGTTGTCGACGTGCTTCAGAGGTATGTGGTCATTAGTACAACATTTGGGAGGCATGTGTGCGGGATCCTTCACAGACATCTCGAACACTCTTTTGAGGCAGTCATGGCACATGCGATGACCACAAGCCAGTTTTGCAGAACGTACGACTGGCACATCGTCAGATCCACAAGTCAGACACTCTACTAGTCTTGGAGGAGGTGGCACAGATGCCACACTATTGCGACGCCATATGCCCAGTAAAGAGGGAGTAGAGTCTCGTTTCGTAGATCGGCGGGGCGAAGCTGGACTTGCCTTGGCATCACCATCTGCTTCAGTGATTGTGGCAAGCTTAGCAGGTGTTGTTGTGCTTCGCTTCAAGGATGTTCGCGATGACCTTGACGACTTCCGCCGCTCAACAGTCTGCGGAAGACCGACTTGTGATATGCTGTCTTCGGGACGGAGCTCATCTTCTATAACGACAGGTGAATGTCGCTGCCTTGAAGAGTTGCTCCGCTTCGACCTCTTCTCTAAGCTCGATTGCGCCTGAAATCGGTCTTCTCCATCGTCCTCAGGCTGCTCAGGATTGGCAGCATACACGAAGTCTGCTGACTGAGCTTGTGCCGCGGGCGCCTTTCTTGAAGCCTTATCTGAACTGCTTCCACGCTTTCTTCGCCGCCTCTTGTGCTCGCTGTCGGCGGCTTTTACTGTCGATGTAGATATTGATGGTGCTTTGGCCTTCACCTTGGCTGATGATATCGATGAGACTCGTCGTCGCTCAGAGATTGGTACACTATAATACCCCAGCCTCTTCTTTCGCAGTTCTTCGATATCTGGTTTCGCCGTTGCAGCCTCGTCGGAGTCTGCTTTCACGCTGCTCTTATGTCGTGTCGAGGCTAGCGATCTGTGTGATCGTGATATTCTACGTCCATGGCTACTGCGCCCACCAAAGCTGCCGATGGCCATATTGATGATGACAACGACATAATTTCAAGAAATGCAAGGCTGTGGTTTTCAAGCTCTCTCGAAGTGGCTGTCAGCAGAGGTGGCTAACAAGGTTAGCTCCACGGGTAGCATGGATCTTGCCGAGCCGACCGAGAAAGCTTATTCGGAAGGAGTGACGATGAGTGAAATTGTTATGACTGTCGTGTGAGGGCGACATCGGACTTCATTTGACATTGGAGAACTTCATACACCCTCAATTGGCTGCGACCAGTCTCAGTTGTTACATTCTGCGCTCACTAATCCGCGTTGTGTACGAGGAACCCAAAATTCCAATGCCTTGAGAATTCTGTTTTCTTGTTCAAGCCCTAGAGTCACAGAAGAACAATAAGAGTACAAAGTTGTCAACTGACGCTTCGGCACTGTCTGGACGACATGGCTCTCAATTCGAAGGACGTTCGTCCGGATCCAACATCAGATCTTCACTGGTCTGACTACCGAGGCGCCATTCATGAGCTTTTCGCAGCTAATGCCAAGAAATACCCGGAGCGATCATGTGTGATCGAGACGGCATCATCTACGACACCGGAGCGAAATTTCAGCTACAAGACAATCAATGAGTCCTCAAATATAGTGGCGCATCATCTGGTCAGCAATGGCGTGCAACGAGGCGAAGTGGTCATGGTTTATGCCTATCGAGGTGTTGATCTGGTCGTGGCCGTAATGGGTGTACTCAAAGCAGGAGCGACATTTAGTGTCATTGATCCAGCCTATCCACCAGACCGACAGATCATCTATCTTGAGGTCGCCCAGCCTCGTGCTCTGGTCTGTATCGAGAAGGCAAAGAAGGAAGCTGGAGAGCTGCATACTAGCGTCAGGAGTTACATTAACGAGAAGCTGCAGCTCCGTACCGAAATCCCGGGGTTGATGCTCCAAGACGATGGATCTATCACTGGAGGTTCTCTTCAGGGCAGTCACGACTGTCTACAGCTTCACACTGCCAAGAAGGAAGATTTGCCCGGCGTTATCGTTGGTCCAGATAGTACTCCAACCTTATCCTTCACATCCGGATCCGAAGGTCGACCAAAGGGTGTCAAGGGCAGACATTTCTCCCTAGCTTACTACTTTCCATGGATGTCACAGCGTTTCAATCTTACAGAGAAGGAGAGATTCTCGATGCTGAGCGGCATTGCACACGATCCAATACAAAGAGATATATTCACACCTCTTTTCTTGGGCGCCAGCCTGATCGTACCCCCTGCCGAAGACATCACCTTCGATCGACTTGCCAAATGGGCTAGCGACAACCAAATTTCAGTCATGCATCTGACACCAGCCATGGGTCAGATTCTTCTTGGAAGCACCGAGCCGAAGATTGAGAGCTTCCATGCTGCCTTCTTTGTTGGTGACGTCCTGCTGAAGCGCGACTGCCGAAGACTTCAGCAATTGGCTCCAAATTGTCGCATCAAGAACATGTATGGCACCACAGAGACTCAGCGTGCTGTCAGCTACTACGAGATTCCGTCCTTGAACGAGGATCCTACTTACCTGGACAAGATGGGCGATGTCATTCCTGCTGGTACAGGCATGTTGGACGTGCAGCTTTTGGTTGTCGATCGTGAGAAGAAAGAGCGTCAGTGTGAGGTGGGCGAGATTGGTGAGATCTATGTCCGAGCGGGTGGTCTTGCCGAAGAGTATCTCGGCGACCCAGAGAAGAATGCTCAAAAGTTTGTCTGGAACTGGTTCGTCGACAATCAGAAGTGGGTGGACGAGGACAAGAAGCGTGTCGAGGCTGCTGGAAATCCAGAACCGTGGAGAGAGCAGTACTTTGGACCCCGCGATCGAATGTATCGCTCTGGTGACCTTGGTCGCTACATGCCTGACGGAAATGTTGAATGTGTTGGACGAGCAGATGATCAGGTCAAAATTCGTGGTTTCCGAATCGAACTGGGCGAGATCGATACACATCTCAGCCAGCACCCTCTGATTCGGGAGAATGTGACGCTCGTCAAACGCGATCACAACGAAGAGCAGATCTTAGTCTCCTACTATGTCCCAGACATGCCAAAATGGCGAGCATGGTATGCCGAGCAGGTCGAGTCAGCTCAAGCACGACCTACACCAAATGGCATCCCCCGACGTAGAGAATCTGCTAAGGAAAGTCATGGGTTGGTTCAGAGAATGAAGATCTTCGATCTCTTGACCGTCGACGCTCGCGAGCGCTTGAAGAAGAAGCTTCCTGTCTATGCTGTGCCGACACTCTTTATCCCAATGCTGCGGCTCCCTCTGACACCAAATGGAAAGGTCGATAAGCGCGCATTGCCTTTCCCTGAACAAGCAGATTTGCTCGGCACCCTGCCAGAAGCCGCCGACTTAGACAAGCGAACCGAGACGGAGAAAGAGCTTGCCAAGATCTGGGCTGAGCATCTCAAGACTCGCAACCATACCGCAGATACGCTGCCTCGCGATTCGAGTTTCTACGACCTCGGTGGTGACAGTATCATGACGGTACAGATTGTGCCGAAGATCAATCGAAAGTGGCAAGGCGCCAATGTGCCAATGTCAGTCATGGCTGCAGGTCAACCGACGCTTGAAAAGGTCGCCAAATACATTGATCGCTCACTCGATCCAGTGGGTCTTCGTATGGAAGCGATCGATGATGAAGACATCGAGCAGACCGTGCATTACGCAAATGATCTTCCAGACCAGATCGCACAACTGCCTGCGTCAATCTCGAGTGGAAAGATGCGGACGACGGAGACTGGTATCAACATCCTGCTGACCGGCGCGACTGGTTTTCTTGGTGCTTACATCCTGAACGACGCCTTCATGCGCTCCCCACCAAATCATGTATACGCCCACGTCCGTGCATCGAGCACAGCAGAAGGTCTACAGCGAATACGGCAGACTTGCACAGCTTATGGCCTGTGGCAAGAGTGGTGGGCCACTGAAGGAGTCCTTGAAGTTATTCTTGGTGATCTCGAGAAGCCTCGGCTGGGAATGAGTGGGAAGGACTTCAAGACCATCACTGAGGGCGCCGACTTGGTCATCCACAATGGTGCTCGAGTACACTGGCTCATGCCTTATGAAAATCTCAAAGCTGCCAACGTCACCAGCACACTCGAGGCCATCAAGATCTGTGCCACCGGCAAGAGCAAACGTCTATCGTTTGTCAGCTCAACAAGCGCCATCGATACAGAGCACTACGTCAAGCAGTCAGATGCTGGTCAGCCAGTCCTTGAGTCTGATTCTCTTGAAGGCAGCAGACAAGGTCTTGGAACTGGTTATGGCCAGAGTAAATGGGTCTCCGAGGCACTCATCAAGGAAGCCGGCAAGCGTGGCCTTGATGCTGTGATCGTCAGATCGGGATACGTCCTAGGAGACCCTAGAACTGGAGTCAGCAATCTGGACGACTTCCTGGTCCGCATGCTCAAGGGCTGCGTGCAAGTCGGAGCAAGACCTGACATGAGCAACACGATCAATGCTGTCCCAGTCACTCGTGTGGCTCGATTGATCAATGCCGTTTCGTTCCATGGCGCGAGCGGGCAAGTCGCCTTTGTGGATGCTCATCCTCGCCCTACCTTCAATGAGTATCTCGGCGCTCTGGAGACGTATGGCTACGACACTCCTGTCGAGCCTTACGAGAGCTGGAAGCACAAAGTCGAGAAATATCAAGAGGCAGGCCATACCGGAAAGGAGGAGCTCGCGCTGCTAGGTCTGTACCATATGGTCACTGGTGATTTGCCTGCTGCGACCAAGGCGCCGAATGTCGATGATCGGAATGCACAGGCAGCGCTCGAAGCTGACAAAGCTATCGCAACCAGCGACACTCCTGCTACCGTCACCACGGAAGCAGTCGGCTCGTATCTGGCTTTCCTGGTGGGCAGAGACTTCATGTCGCCTCCTGCTAATTCTGCCACGTCATTACCCAAGATCCAGCTATCGCCGCAGCAGGTGGAGGCTTTGAACAAGGTAGGAGGTCGTGGCGGCAGTTCTTAGGAGAAATGTTTCTGTGGTTGTGTATGGCAATCTTAGATCTCGGAAGAGAACTGTACTCGAGCTCGGCAAGCACGAAAGACAGCTAGACAGGAGGTTTCAAGAGCATCCGGGATGCGGATAGAAGCAAATGCCGTGGTTCTGATAATTGCAGACTATGTCAACAAACAAACAAAAGAAGGCACAACGCCGATGTAACGTTGCAAGCATCGCCAGATGATGCGGCTCTTCGACGGTCGGCCATACGTACCAAGTGGACAATAGCACTTCTGAGTCGCTCTTTCCTATTATAATACTTCACTTTATAATAACAACCTTAATAATGGCCGCGAACCTTACCTGGACTCGCTATATCTTCGACCTTAGACTCGCTATACTTTCTTCTAGCTATATTATACTCTAAGAGCTAATTTAACGCTAGCGCGCTCCGCTATAACTTTAAACGGCATTTAGCGCTTAGCTATTCTTATAGTAGCTATAGTAGCGACTAATCTAGACTAGGCAGGTCCTAAGGAGACTAAGGAGATAGTTTTACTATTTTCGTAAGCTTACTCGCGGTATATCGCTAAGAACTCGCGGCTAATTTTCCTAATTTTTAGATCTCTCTATCGCCTACAAACTACGAATACTTAAGACTTTTAGTACTATAGCGAGAAGATATAGTAAGAGCTATTAGATAATACTAAGGATAAGAAGAAGAAGAAAGTAGCGTTAAATAGGCTCTATAAGTATAAGGCTACTAGTATAATTATAGAGATATCTAA
>AWYD02000826.1:0-117497 GCA_000504365.2 Pseudocercospora pini-densiflorae CBS 125139
TATTAATCTCCTAATAAACTTTAGCTTTATTTTTAATATTATACCTAATACCTATTAAACAAGTATACGGAGCTATTAAAATAGTATTAATTCTACTTAATTTATTATTAAACTAATGCTATATAAGCTCGTATAAGCGGAAGACTCGATACTAGTAGAAATCGCTAAAAATCGCTAGATTTAGTAATAGTAAGGTTACGTATAGTAACGACAACGCGCTACGATACGAAGGTTACGCTTCTTATAGTTACGCTTACTACGGAGTAGATATTGAGGTCTTACCGAGTCCGTACGAGTATGCGCTACTAGTTCTTAGTGGAACTGACGCTCGGACGCTGGTATGGGACTTTAAACAGGCCCCAATTTCGCAATCAAATTTTGTGATTCGCTCCTGCATTGGCTGTCGTCAATTTGTCTGCTTCCAACTTCGACCATCTCAGCGACCTGCTGTATTCTTTTGGACTTCAGCTTCCTTCGGCTGGGGTGGCATCTGCACTGATCTTCGGTACCTGCAGCATCTTTTCAGCCTCTGCACACTACTGCGCAAAGCTCATGTAGCTCTGCAAAGAGTGACAGACATTTCGCGCGGTGGAGCAGAAGTCCTTCCTGACTTTGCTAGTGCTTTTCCTGAGAAGTCTGTCCACCTTTTGTGCAACGCTTCCAACCCAGCCCACCCAGCGACTAGAATAGCTCCACAGGGAGATCTTGATCACCTCGGCGTCGTTGGAGCGTTGTTGCAAAACAATCCTGAGCTTACCACATCTGGAATGTACATTCATCCTTCAGCGAAATAGGTACACGCAGGTTGCTCTTCCAAGTTCATCTCACATCCTGCTCTTCTTCAGCTCGGCAGATGAGGTGGGCGAGGAAACATCACGTCTAGAACGACATCTACAAGCTTGGCGAAAAACAGTGGTTCGGCTTCCGTTGCTGTCAAGAATCCGGCCAACAGGGTCGACCGCACTTCACACGACTCGTGGCAGCTCCAAACGCAGAATTGGTTCCGCCCCGGGATCTTGGTGCGTATCTCCCATCCACAGAAAGGATGTGCCGTGACTCCACACCCATTGAACCCAATCTGCTCCTTGGGCCAGAAGGCAATCGAACAAAATTCATCCTCAGCCTCTCAAGATTTGCAATTTGCACTGCGACGACAAGAGAAAAGCTGACAGATCTGACGACAGCTTTGCGTGATCGGCGAGCATTCCCGACGAAGATCACAGGCAAAGACCTTGGAGAAACCGCAGATCTTCAAAGCACGTTCGCAAAAGATCGTGTAAGCAGATGCAGCCCTCCTTCATGTTTCGTCGCGTTATTATAGCAATTCCGTTCCGGCCAGGACATCCATGTGATGCAGTGACGGGTTGCGCAAACAAATCAGCCGGCTCGTGGCGATAAGCCTCCCGGTACAGGCAAGATGCCTGTCAAAGCACTTCGACAACCACAGCTCGACTTCAGCTATACGGCAACGTGTTGTGCATAGGAACAAGCATGATGCTCCGAACTTGCAGATCGACTGACGAAACATTCGCCGAGAACAATTCGCGCAGGCTTTATTGGAGGCACATTTCCTCCATTTACCAAGGCTGTCTTTCGACATCGCGAAGTGGCTTCTTCATCTCGCCGCCACTGCTTCTATTTCAGGTCGAGCCTCCGCAAAAGCTTCCGACTCGTTCGGTGTACTGTAAATCATCATATCCAGCGACGAGGAAGTTCGTTCGAAATCTTACGTGCATGCTCATTCACAGATCTGCAGCGCACAGCTTTCCAGATCGATCACTGTCTCGGAGCATTTCTCAACGTCCACGATCTACCCACACGTGAGCAAGATCAAAGATCAACAGATGACATGCCTTCCGTCTTCCAAGTCATCTTCATGATGTCCAACTCCATCACCAGACGTCTCCAATCTCGACCCCAAATGGAAGAGACCAGCGAAGCTACTCCTAATTACATCAAGCCACATCTGCCTAATTCAGCCCTGCACTATACGCGCCCGGCCCCGCTAATTGTAAGCATCAACTAGATCTCTGGTACGCTTCGAACCTTGTACACCTTTGCAATTTATCTTGCAGAATCAAGATCGTCCGTGCCGTGGACAGACCCGCGTGTCTTTTGATGAAAGGGCACCGCCGGACCTCAGGCCGTCGTCTGAAGATGGCTTGACGAGCCGACCGACGCGGCGACGTGGTTCCCTACCAAACACTTGCTTTAACGAGGAAAACGCTTCGGCAACGTCGCAAAGATAGGCTGACAGAGATGATTATGAGTGGTCGCACTTGCAATGCCACTATTGTATGTCCTTCTTGGCGGCCAAGGATACCAGCATGTCCCTGATGCTTCTCCCAGCCAACGCTGATCGTATTTTGTTGATCCGGCTGGGAGCGACTTGGGACTTCACATGATCGGCATTTGCAATGAACAACATCACGGCAAGTTTGCTGCGACATCACCAACGCTCCAAGTTCACCGGAGAGGGTACCGAGCAATGTCGTGATGAGACACTAGCCAACACGGCATTGTAGCGCCATGGCACGAGGCTATCAGCCGTGTGAACGACCTGGACCCAAGTGCTAGGTCATCAGGCTCCGAGGAGGGCTGAAGTCTGCTGCAAGATCACAACGCAGTGGAAGGCAGGATCAAGCGCTGCGGCACCGATTTGGCATCTTTGAGACCGCGCCCACCCTTCATTGCAGGACAACAACCATTATGAGTGAGCTTCCACCCAGCACACAATGCCTTCGTGTCACTGCTGGAGAGGCGTTGTACCCGCTGGCGGCAGGTATCCGGGCGGACTGATCATCGTCAAGCTGCTTCGCCCCCACTTGCTGTTGTGTAACGACACTTCACCACTGGGGACCTCACGTCCTGAAACTCTTTCAGCGCGAGAGTACAAGAATTGCTCAGCCGCAACAAGGCGAAGAGGTGTCGCAGCAGAAAGGCTGTAGTGACATGCTTTCGACACTGTGCGAAGGGCTTTAAAGACCCAAGGTAAGAACGATCACTTTGCTCCTGTCGAGAATCTATCTCGACTCCAAATGTCATGGCTATAACGCGTTCCAGCCAAGATCTTGTTCAGCATCAGCGCTCGCCTGTAAGCAGGCCCTCTTCAGTCAATAGTGTCCCAGATCCGTCGAGCGTATCTCCTCTTGCAGGACCCCGAGAATCTCAGGCCATCCCTCCGGCCAGTGGGCAGGTTTATCAGCAGGTGTCGAGTCGTAGTTCACAGGAGCTGAACAGTCAAGATGTTGAAGCAAACGAGGCCATACCACTGCAGCCAATATCTAATTCGGCCCCTCAAAATTCGAGTTCCAGCAATTCCACCAAATGAAAGATCAATCAGCTCCCAAAACATGCGCGAAGCTCATCATGGATGCGACTCTGGGCATGGGAACTGCTTGGCGCAGTCTTCAGCGTTTCATGCATGGCGGGCGTCATTGCCATCCTTACATCAATACATGACAAGGCTCTTAATGACTGGAAACTGCCAATTTCACCCAACGCTCTTGTAGCTGTCTTCACAACTCTGGCCAAATCATCGCTCCTGCTCATCGTAGCAGAAGGCATCAGTCAGCTGAAATGGACATATTTCCAAGAGAGGAGACATCGTCTTTTCGACCTACAGCTCTTTGACGCAGCTAGTCGAGGACCATGGGGCGCCCTACAGCTGCTATACAGCCTGCGTCTCCACGCGGTCATCGCATCGCTGGGGGCTCTTCTGACGATACTATGCCTAGCCATGGACCCATTTTCACAGCTGATCCTTTCGTACAATGCCACCATGGTCAACTCGTCCGAAGCAACAGCACTCGTGCGGAATGCCCAGGCCTACGATGATCAGTATCTGCCGAGACTCACTAATTACGATGGCAATGGAGGTATGTCTAAGTGTGATCGACCGACAGCGAGCTTCATCTGACTGTGGGAAGATTACTACGTCCACATGAACATGACAACCGCCGCGTTCATGGGTATGTTCAATGCGAAGGCATCAGCAGACTTCCAATGCTCCAGTGGAAACTGTACCTTTCCAGGATTCGAAAGCATTGGGATATGCTGTGACTGCAAAAACGAGACGGTCAAAATCGTTCCGCAATGCCAAGGCACCGCGAATCGTACCTTCGGACAGACGTGCTCATACTCATTGGGCCCGCAACTTAACCTCACAGCCTTCTTCAAGAACGAACCCGGCGCCGGGCCCACCATACCGGTCGACAATACAGAACTCAACACGACAGTGTGGACACCACAAGAAAGCGAATTCAATCCCAATTTTGCAAAAGTTCTTGCTCTTTCAAACGCAGATTGGTTCAGACCTTCGAAAGAGTGGCAATGGCCGAGACCTGCCTTGTACTCCTGCAGCCTTCACGTCTGCAAACAACGTCGGACATCTACTGTCACGAACGGAATCATGACAGAACGAGTCGTCGACAGTCAGCCACTACTATTTCCAAGATGTACCAACAGCTACCAGCAGCCTGGCCCATGGTTCAAACCTGTATCCGAGGTTCCCGTTTGCCCAGGTTTCACACAGGCCGACATGCCTCCAGACATCAATGATCTAAACTCAACCACCCTAGATGACACGAAGGCCATGTGGATCAACATGGCAGATATACAACAAATCGGGGACTGGTTCAAGAACACGTTCAGCGTGGACATCCGAGAGTCCAATCGCAACAATCCTGGCACAGCTCTGTTCACGGCCATGGCTAATATGCTATACACTCTGAACGACGGCAACATCATGCAAACGATGGAGGATGTGGCGACTGCAATGAGCAACGCGATGCGTCAAGGTCCAGATTCAACCTGGGTAGCTGGGCATGCTCAAGTACCGGCAACAGTAGCACATGTGCGCTGGCCGTGGTTTACGTTGCCCGCAGCTCTAGTCATGCTCGGCATTGTCTTCTTGGGAGTCTCAATAGCCTTTTCATCTGAGGATGGGAAATTTGTTTGGAAGTCTTCCATTCTTGGAACTGTCTATCATCGACTTGAAGGGTTCTCGGCAGATGAGATGGACGTGAGGTCGATTGACGAGATGGAAAAGTCGGCTAAAGGGATGAGAGTTGTGCTTGCCGAGGATTCTGATGGGAGGGTGTCTTTGTGTAAGTGATGAGGGCGTGTAGCGCGGACTAAACTGTGAACTAAAGACCTGGCTACCTTTAATGCCCCTCCATTCAACCTCAGTACGGGACTTTGCATACCAAGGCTTGAGTCGCAGGTCTCGTCCAAGGACCTTAAAAACGCCCACAGAATCAGTCCCAGGGCAAACTCAAGCCGGAAATCACCGCACCAACCATCTCAACATCGAGCACAATGATTCTCGAACTACTCCTTCTTCCGTCCCTCCGGTGGGCGGGCTTCCCTCGGGGGAATTCAAGCTGGTAAGGGAAGCACATGTGCGAAACCCCGTCTACATCTTTACTGGCCACGAACGCGGGTTGATGGGCAGCTTGGGACCAAGGCATGCTCTGCGAATGTTCCGTGCCAGCTGGTGGTCTTTTGGCTTGGTTCACTTCCATGCATGCGATGATGGTAGCTTTGTAGTTGTGAGGAGCACAAAGTCGCGAACTGTGAGCGTGCAACGAGAATTTGACACAGGACTTGAGATATTCGAGGAATGATGGCATGTGGTCGATCAGGTTCTGAGTACTGCAGAAGCTCTTCGCGTGGCCTAGCAGTTTGAAGGCGCTGTCATAGACCCATTTCAGCCATTGTGGTAGGTTGCCATGGCACAGCTCTCCAGAAACTGATGGCTGACTCTTCGTCAGATAGACAGCATGCCCTCTTCATCTTCATGCTCCTCGCGATCGTCTTCTTCATCATCTGAGAACTCCCTAATTCCTTCATCGCCGTCAGATGATCGGCCATACTCCTGCCCCTCTGCGCTGGCACTCTCGTCGCTCGTTTCGCTTTCTCCCTCCTGACTTCCGTCTTCAGACTCTGCATTCTCCTCGTCACCACCATCCGAGCTATCAGAGTCGTCCGAGCTCTCGTCACTGCTGTCGTCCAATGTGAGTTGACTACGTTGTGCCAGAGCCCTATCGTGAACCTCTTGCCGTCGAACTATGATCGGATCATCCGGGCTGAGAAAGACGACCCCCCGAAATTCGATATAGCGGTTGCACTTCGGGTGCTCTGCCATCAGACTCGCGATTTTCTCAGCAAGCTCGCCGATAGTGAAACCTGATGCCGACTCTGGGACAATCGGGTCAAAACGAATAGGTACACCAGCCAACGATCCTCGATACTGTTGCTTGCAGGGCCCACAGTAGATTTATGGTACAAGTTCGCGCAGGTGTGGGCCGCTTATGAGCAGCATCTTTCGAATGCGACTACCGCAAATAAATGGTGTCTTGGGGTTGCTGACGATCCGGATTGCCATGGAGTTATCAACTGGTCCAGACTCGATCGAAGATAGAGACCCGTGGTAGCTGTGGGTATTGATGTAGTCCTGATCCTCGAAGTATCCGATGGGAGAGTTGGAGTTCGCCAGTCGCCAATCTGCCGAGTTCGGATTATTGACACGCGAAGAGAATGCTGAATAGTAATTGTTGGTATGCTGCTCAAACGGTGCGAGACCTAATGACCTCTTGAGCTTAACAGATCCGTTCAAACCATCTCGCCAGCAGCGTTGTACCTCCATTGCTCGAAGCTTCTCTGGTGTCGGAAGATACATCATGATCTGTTCGAGAAGTTCCGGAGTCGAAAAGACCTCCTGCGCCTTTGCCGCAGACTGGGCAGTTGCGGGACGCTCGATAGCGGGAATGCACTGGTACAGGCGCTCAATATGGGCGCGGACCGAGGTCAGACTGTCGTTGAGATGCTTGAAGGTCTCATTGTCGCCATACGAAAAGTGCTGCACCGCATGTAGGAGGCTCGTCTCGATTCTTCGTTGATGCTCGAGAAGCTGCAGGATCTCGTCATACGAGACCGAGAAGTATTGGACCTCCTTGTTCCCGTTGAAGACGGATGGGCCGCCAAAGCTGACTTGTAGAGCTGGCGCCATTGATGACTTCGACTTTGAGCGTGCTCTGGAAGTGCTAGGGCGTGATATGGTCGAAATCATGCGCAAGTCCCGGTGCGACGTGGCGTCGAGTCCGACTTGGTGGTGAAGTTTTCCTGGTCCCAAAAGATCCAAGAAGAGAGATGTTACACGTGGTCCGGAGTGTACTTCCCTCGAGTGACAGCCGCTGCGAGAGTGTTTGTACCAGGATGAGGTGACTCAAGATCGGCAAGAATGCGCTTTCGTGCTTCGAGAAGTTACGCTAAGTAACGGCTCGTGCCGCGAGGGCAAGAATAAGTGAATGTTGAGTTTCCCAGTCTTCACGATGAAAGGCGCCAGAATGGACACGAAGGCTTTGTGAAAGCTTGAGAGCTTTGTTGTTGAGAAATGGCACGCGAGGGTGACACCATGCGTCTACAAGAGGAAGGAGAATTTGGCTATGTTCAGCGGAGTGGAGGTGAAGCCGGCACTCATCGCAAGACCATGATGACCCGTTGGCTCGGTACCTCTCATGCTGTTCAAACGGATATTTGCAAGTTCCAGTCAGCCTCCAAGGCTATAGTTCTACCGCAATTCCATGCTCCGCTGTTCGTGGGAGGCCATCGTACATTGCTCTTCTCGTGTCTTTCTCTCCCCAATCCAGATTTCTCATTCCGTCACACTTCGTCAACGCCCGTAGTATATCCAACTTACCAAAGGCTCATACATCTTTCACTCGTCAGTCATCAGCTGAATCACCAGCGTGGCCAACGCTTCTCAGTCTTCACCTCACCCCTAGCTTTCTTTGCTTGGTATTCCCGATAGTTGTTCCAGCGCTTCCGAGCATATTCTAGTCGCTGAGCCTCCCAGCCCCTACGCTCAACCATGATCGGATCTTCGTAGTCCAATGTCAACGATGCCCTAAGCTTGACATGCGTATGGCAACCCGGATTATCGACGCACTTCTGGTGCTTCGTGCGCAGCATCGCAAGCTTATCAAGCAGCTCCCCGACGGTGAATCCAAGTGGTGAATCTGAAGCGGCGATCCCCAAGTCCGTGTAGACCGAGGATCGCGTTCGCGTGTCCATGCAAGGATGACAGAACATAATCGCTTGGAGTTGGGTCAACCGCGGGCCGCTACAGAGTAGCATTTGGCGGATGCGTGCACCGAAGTTGTAGGATTGCTGAGTGTAGCTGCAGAGATCAAGGTCAATAGTCTCCTTGACTGGTTCGGGGTCTTCGTTCTCGTCAGGTTCCTCGTCCGGATCAATCAAAGCATTGCCCGACTCGCAATATGGACGCTTCTCTTCGAAATTGCCGCTCGGGAATTTGTCAGTGCCGTAACAGCGGGATGAGAAGGCGGAGTAGAAGTGTCTGGGGTTCTTTTCCATGGGCAGCAGCCCAAGAAGTCGCTTCAACTTGACTGAACCATTCACTGTATCGCGCCAGCAGCGCTGAACCTCCATAGCGCTGAGCTTCTCGTCCGTAGGCAGATATGTCAAGATTTCCTCCATCAGCTCAGGTGTCGAGAACACCTCCTGTGCCTTGAGCGCTGAGATGGCCGTAGCGGGCCGCTTGATTGGTGGGATGACATGGGAGAGTTGATTGATGTGCGATCGAATGGCAGAAGAGCTTTCGACGAGCTGTTTGGCCAAGCTGCTGTTCGCATCCAGGTGTCGAGCGGCCTCCACGAGGCCTGCCTCGACTGTCTTCTGGTGTTGTACAAGCTGTGATATCTGTTCGTAGCTCATCTTGAAGTCTTTCGAATGTCGGTCGTACGTAGACCAACGACCGCCGAGAGCGATCTTGACATATGTCTCCTCAGCGAGGGAAGGCATCGCGTCCTTGACCTGTTGCCCAATGAAGCAGGCGTGACCGCACGTAGAAGCCCTTGAAGACTCGAGTACGCAACCAGTGTTGCCTTGACGCTGGGACTGAATGGTCGCTCAGCAAGATGCGGGTGCTGTAAGAATCGCTGCTATGTGCTTTCGCGTTGCCGGAATTCGTGTTTTGCAGTCGAGTCGTAAGTGCGAGAATGTGATGGTGGTTCGGTCGTCTTCGGGAAGAACGTCACGCTTAAGTACCGTTTCCAAGGCTCTGCACAGACCCACATGCAAGAGCGGTCCGTTCCGTCGCAGGCAGTCGCGCATGCCAAGTGAATGTTGAAGTGTCGTGAAGTTTCGCGGACCTGGTCGCGAGTCGTGAAGTATCCATCAGCGGTCAACAGAGCTTCGTAACCCTCTCTATGCCCAGAACAACGGAACATGATTGCCTATGCTGCGTGTTCTACCAACTCGAACGTTGCAGCTCTTTGCTCGATGACTAGTAGACGACAGTACAGCGTCCCTGTTCAGCAAGAACTTTTTGTGTTCTCTAGAAGCTTCAGTCATTACTGATGATGTCAAAGCTTTTTGCATTCGGCGACGGCTCTGGTGATTAGCTCAGCCTGATGACCAGATCTAGTACTCCATGCTTTCTTTGCTGTCGTATCAATTCATCGATACTTCCCGAGTCTCCCAGCTCTAATGCTCACTGTAAAGCCATTACCGTACGCTGCCTGTGTCTCTCCATTGCCTTTTCTAAATGTACTTGTCCATGTATCGGTGAGCCACACCTTCCGCATCATTTTCATGACAGCCACAACATGCTCAGGTTCTCCTGTTCGCCGAGCTCCACTTCAGCTTTGAAAGTCATTTTCCTGACTTGGCACTTGTGACTTCCACAGCTCTTTGCCCTCTTTTCACGAATGAAATCTGCTAACTCGCCCAATGTGTAGGTGCATCCAGAACTGAGGTAGCTATCGCTGATGAAAATGTCACCGGAGCACTCGATGCTTACTTTGGGCTTGGTCAACGGAATACTACAGATCATCATTTGCCGAACGCGTGATCCAAGCGTAAGCTTGTCCATGTTGTTGATTTCAATGCTGATAAGGATGCGACGGCCGGCATGGATCCAGTCTCCGTACTTTGCACCTGGCATGTGTTGCTTTGGAACCTCGCTATCCGGGACCAACTCATGGAACCGCTTGGAGAAAGGAGAGTAGAACAAGCCGTCATCGAACGGCACGAGTCCCAATAACCTCTTGATCTTGACAGAGCCGAGGACGGTGTCATACCAGGATCGTTGGACCTGCATAGCAGACAGCATATCAGGAGGAGTTGTGAAGGCGAGGATGTTCTCAAGAAGTTCGGGTGTGTCGAAAACTTCTTGAGCTTTGGCGACTGATTGATCTGTAGGCAAGCGAGCGCTGACCGGAATTGTGCTGAACAGGCGATTTACGTGTCGAAGTGAGCGCGCGCTGCGATCGCCAATGCTCTCCAGGAGCTGTCGAAGTCGCTTGCCGCTTTCAGTGGTGCCATCGATGTGGTGCATGGCCTCACTCAAGCCCTCCTTGATGACTTCCTGATCCTGTTGCAGCTTTTCGATTTCGAGCTGGTCAATCGTGAACTTCCTCTCAGGGAGAAGAGTCTTCCGCGCGTGCCAGCCTTTGGGTTGAAGACCTTCTTTGAGGTTCTGAAGGGTGCCAAAACTGACTGCCAATTGTGGAGGCATGGTCGGCAGCTGTGGTGTCGGCTTGGTAATCTTGCGCTTGTGGTACCAATTTCGCCTCGAGTCCAAATGCGCAAGGTTCAGAGTGAGTGTGAGAGGGGAAGACGAAGTTGATCGAGACGCTTTCAAGTAGCTCTGTGAGGCGCAAAGTGAAGCGGGCCGTACCTTCACAAGTTGACGACAGTGAGTGCTGTAATGCAACTTCCAGCGAGTCCGACGGGCGTAAAAGGAAAGCACGAAATGCTTAAACTTTGACTACCTAGGTATGGACAGTCAGCAATAAATAGCTGACTCGCTATGCAAGTGGTATATCGCAGCAACACCTGCATCCTCTCAAATGCGACATCTCGCCAACAAATGCGCGCTGAACGCTCGCTGCAAAACGATGCAAATAGAATCGAAGACCAAAATGAAACACATAACTCATCTCATCATATCCCTTCAAGTTTGAAGCCTCCTTTTCACCTGATCTTGAACCAGACCGTCTGGCTGTTGAGTCTTCCCTGGCTTCTCAGCGTCCGAACATGGTACCCATCCATGAGATCCTCGACGAAAGCATCGCCCACGAAATAGTAGAAATGGTTATTGGGCCTTAGCACAAAAGGCACACTGCCTCCGAAGAGCACGACAAGCGCATCGCCTTCCTTCACATTATCCGTGCAAAGACAGACATAGCCTCTTTCAGTAATGCAGACAGTGCGATGATGGCCACCTTTCATCATGGCGTCCATAGCATACGTTGCATCAGGGTTTTCGGTCTCTAATAACAGATTCTCGGAAGAGTCGAGCGAGCGCATACTGTGCAGGGAGTGGGTCGTAGAACGAGATGAGATGGAAGTGGTAGATTTTGAGGACTTCAGGGATTCGGTATCGCTGACATCTGACGCTGGCTCAGACTCTGGAGCGGTAGCAGCGTGAAGGAATCCTTCGTGAAGGCGTTGTGCATGCTCTGTGCTCTCTAGTAGGTTGCGGCCAGTAGAATCTTGGCCTGCTGCTACTGTGATTGCGAATTTGCGAGACAAGACATTGGTCGGCCAGGCCGGAAGCTGATTGCAGGTCCAAGAGTATGTGCTATGTAAGACTGCTGCGGCAGTGATTGTGTCGGAGAAACGTTCTCCGTACAGTTTCCACGACATAACGGGCGAGATATCGGTGATTCGGTCGATCAGGATGCCTTCAACTTTGAGAACACGACTAGAGTCATTGGGCCAGATCTTGAGGGGCATGCCATCATGCGCATTGAATCGAAAGTTGCGGTAGGATATGGGATTGATGTGATAGCCACCGCGAAGATCCATGCGAAGCGCCCATGAGGGGAATTCGCCATTCTCGGTTTTTGACTGAGGCACAGGTCTCAGGCTGTGAGCATGCTTGAGTAGGCCTAAGCTTTCCAATTCAATGATAGCAGCTTTCGTAGCTTTGGCGTAGGTCTCGACTACGGGTTCTTCGTAAATTGGGACGATTCGCGACGTGGAACCTGGCTTCTGGGCGGTCCTGCTCCTCAATCCCAGCACAGCATATACCATGTCGCGAGGATCGTGTGTCTCGAAGCTGTACACGAGACGCAGAAGAGTCCCGAGCTTTTGGGACTTGCGTAGCTTGAACATGCCAATCAATGCTACATTCTCAAGCCCAGTAAGGCATCCTTTGCTAGGGCTTCGAGGTAACCTTTGCCGTCGCTCATACAGCCAGACAGCAACGCTAGATAGTTCTGTCCAGTCCAAAGAATGCTTGCCGATGTAGACGACTGGTTGTTTAGCTAGCGCAACTTCCTGGATGATCCAGGCCCGCGTGAACCACTTTCTCGAGAATAATGAGTAGATGGAGGTCCAGCTGATTTGCTTTGAAGTCATGCGATGCGCATTCGGGTTCAATATCAGGTCCTTCGCCGAACCAGAGTCGGGAGTCTGATACTGTGCGGGCAACTTCTGCTCGATTCCCTCAAGCAGCTTGCGTATCGATCGTATCGCAGTATCAGTATCACCACGATCTTCTCCCAGCCAGATCAACACACGTCTTGCTTTGGAGTAGACCTCGCCCATCAAGGCGACCTGGAGGCTCTTCTCACGAGGCTCTTCTTGATCGATGCACACAGCATCCAGCCAGACCCTAGGATGACCATGTTCCACACTGACTGCGCGCAAAGCCTGCTCTGCTTTGGTCGGGATCCAGAAGGGCAACCCATCGAGGACGATTTGCGTGCGATCTTTGTTATCACCACCCCAGCTGTAAGATACGGCATCGTAGAAAGGCACGACATGGTCCGTCAATCGTATGTATTCCAGTCGGAATGCGAGTATGTCTTGTGGGTGGCCATTTGACGATGTTTGGCCAGCAAGAGATATTGGTCGTGTGCTTTGTTGTCCACCGTCCACTACCAAGACCCTGATTTCTTTGCGCTCGGAGCTCAGCGGTCTATACAATAGCTGCCGAACTTGATCTCTGCTGGTCATCGTAGTGTAGTCGCTAAAACGACTGCTGGAAAGCTCAAATTTCTGGCATAGTAATGGGATAATTGTGACATGGAATTCTTAGCTGTACGCATCGCAGAAGCTCAGGAATCGAAGGAGCGGCGGGCACTGAGTAGACGACACTGCAGTTCGTGCAGGGTGCTGGAGAAGCATGCTCGTCGATCTGGCCCGAAGGAGCTTCCGAGCGAGGGAGCTGCGTGGAGGCGGCACAGCGAGGTCCAGCCCGAAAGTTTCATCTCGCTTTACTGGTTGACAAGCGCCGGAACGGAGCGATTGTCACATCACATGCTTTACGGCGCGTAGATAAATCTTGTTGGTTGATTCTGCCAATGTGGCACACATGGACAAGGCACACCGTCTTGTCGACGCAGGAGTCGTGCCTGAGAGTTTCCAGGCTGCCGGCATCGAGTGACAGACGACGGCGAGACGCCTTTGAGGATCCATGGGCAATTTTGTCCCTTTCAGCGCCTATCCGTGCTCGAGCAAAGCTTAGTTGGGCAATACAACAATCAAGTGAAGTATGCTTAAGCAGAGAACTGCCGCAATCAATTCATGCGTTAGGGTGCTGCGCCGCGCTTAGACTGCCCCACGCCGTGAGAATTGTGGAGAATCCTGCGGCAGTGAGGCATGGTATGCACCGGCAGGCATTGCAAGGCAAGCAAAACTCGTAAGTAGCGCTCAACATGGTGCGAAAGCTGCATCGTTGGGCGACCATTATGCGCTGGAGTCATGCTTGCGCCAATACCCTTCCCAATTGAACTTCAGACATTCATTGCCTAAACTCCACCACCCAGCAACCAAATGGCGTGCGAATACTTCCAAAGCTCTATAATTCTCCAGATTGGTCATGATCGGCTCTATTAGTTGCTTCAGACATGGCTTCCGCGAGTGCAGGTCTGGCACGCCGATCAGGACTCTTCGTTTGCATACGCCAGAGCTCATGGCTTCCTTGTCGCTCTTATGCACGTCTCCATCGATGTTTGCTTGCTCACCGGAAGTGGATACTGTCGCCTGGCCCACCAGGCCACGCCGCTGCTTCCGACCGAGGAGCAGGACTTCGTATGGTTTGCGCCAGACCGATTCTAGCGGTGTAATGGGTTCGCCAGAACTGGTGGTCTTTAGCCAGAGCCACTCCTCTTCGAGCTTGATACCCCAAGTCGCAAATATGCCATATTCTTCGTTGAGGACCAGGTCACGAATGGACGTTTTGTTGGTGATCCAGACGCCTACCAAGCAATCCTCTGCCATCAGCATATCGAGGTCCATGTCAACCAGTACATTGTATACATCATCAAGAGTTGATAAGGTGTGATATGCAGTGCCAGGAGCCTTTCGCGAACGCTTGACAGAACGGTTCGGCCAGGGCGGATCGAGCAAGACGAAATCGAAATGTCGATTGGTATCTTGATCTTGAGCTTGGTGCCGAACTTCGTTGTGGAATAGTCTGGCTTCTGAGCAGTCACCCAAAAATGCTGTTGAGCCTGGCGGGACGTGGAAATTGTGCTGTTCGTCGCCGCAGGTCAGCTCTAGTCTTGCTGGAGAAGCAGAATTCCATCTGAATGCTCGCTCTCCATGCTGATGATTGACCACTTGCGTACAACATCCGGTCTTCGCAGTCAGTTGAGAAGTAAGATTGCCAGCCTTCAGATTCGTGACCTTCTCCAGGAAGTCAGGACTGAGGTCGGCATTCACGGGGTTGGCAAGTACCGCATTGTTGGAGGCAGTAGAATCACCAACTCCGTTACTTAGTTTGCGCTTTTTCGCGGGTCTGGAATCGTCGTGATCGTTTACAAATGGTCTCGGATGACACCATATGTCACTGTGGTGCTCACGAACTTGCTTCAAAGCTTGCTGGAGAATGTCTCGGTACTCTGCATGCAGGGTTCCGTCGACAGTGTTACCACGCAGCTTCGCCCTCGCCTTCTCCGAGACTGGCTCATTCGTCACATATGGCTGTTCCAGCGGCTGTGTCGAGCGTAGGATGTCTGTGAAGGGGTGTGCAGAATCTCCCTGAGCTGCGGAGATTGAGCGTGGGAGGTCCAAAACGGTCACATCCTGCTCAATATTCTGCCAAATGATGGCAGAGGCCATGATATCCAATCCATTGTGGTAATTCGACTGTCCGCACGAACACGGACTTAGTCGTGAGTGTTCTTGCTTACAATGGCTGACATGTGATAGGAGCAGGCGCAGTCAAGCAGCACGAGAACTCCAGAAATGCCTTGTCCCGATGCTGGCCGTTTGCCCTCGGCTGCGCATCATCTTGCGTCTCACATTGCCGACAGCACCAAGAAACTCTTCTTTGTTTCTGCTGTACCAAAACATACTCTTCAGTGCACATTTTTTATTGCATCCACTGTATACTGAGAAATTATCTGCCCGATTCTTCTCGCTTTCCGGACTCTGCATCCTCCAGCAGACACTGCCCGATCACCAACTACCTGCACGAGCCCGGAAATAGCCAAGTTCTCTCCCGATGTCGCAAATCAGCCGTTAGGAGCGAGAGCAGAAGGCGCAAGCACGCGACGACACACAATCCATGAGCAGCTTTGCCTCTGGGCATGGCAGCCATGTCACGACCGACAGCGCTTCGACCCACGAACCACATGAGATGACGCCCGACTCACGCTCCGCCAGCGCTGGCAATCAGCCGGCAATATGTCCGACCGACCATGGCTACATACACCCGCAGCCAGATCAAAAACGGCCGAAGATACCGCAGCAGAGCATGGAGTATGCCGTACGTAGCGGCGTAGCAGGTGGGCTGGCGGCATGCGCTGCGAAGACTGTAGTGGCTCCTCTTGATCGGGTGAAGATATTGTTCCAGGCAAATAACCCTAGATTTCAGAAGTACACTGGATCATGGACGGGAGCCTTGCGAGCCATCAGGGACATCTACGGCGCGAACGGTGTTCCAGGATTGTTTCGAGGTCACAGTGCTACGCTGTTGCGAATCTTTCCGTATGGAGGCATCAAGTTTCTGGCGTACGAGCAAATAAGAGCAGTAGTCATACCCGATAAGCAGTCGGAGACACACGCGAGGAGATTCGCTACGGGAAGTCTGGCAGGGATAGCATCCGTGTTCTGTACGTATCCTCTAGAAGTGATACGCGTGCGGTTGGCGTGGGAAACGAAGTCTAGTAAGCGGGTCACAGTACGCGACATCTGCCGTAAGATATACAGAGAGCTACCACCAGAGTCCACGAATGGCACAAATGGAGGAGGCGCGGCAGCGGTGATGCCAAAGACTGTTGCAGCGCCCATCGAAGCCACCCAAGCTGCAGTAAAGCAGCTTACACCTTCAACAGGATTAGCAAACTTCTACCGAGGCTTTACACCGACCCTATGGGGCATGATCCCATATGCAGGAGCCTCATTCTTGACACACGACGCAGCAGGGGACTTTATGCGACAACCACATTTGGCACCATATACTGTCCTGCCAATGTCAGAACGATCGCAGAAACAGCTTGCACCGGGCAAGCCAGCACCTTTACGAGCATGGGCAGAGCTTACGACGGGTGCCATAGCAGGCTTCGTCAGTCAAACAGTCAGCTACCCACTCGAAGTCATCCGACGAAGAATGCAAGTGGGAGGTGTGGTTGGCGATGGACACAGGTTACGCATGTCGGAGGTCGCACGCGACATCGCAAAAGAGAGAGGCTTTCGAGGTTTCTTTGTAGGACTCAGCATTGGATATGTCAAGGTCATACCTATGGCCGCGACAAGTTTCTACGTTTACGAGCGCATGAAGGTCGTCTTTGGAATATGACCGGGCTGCCGAGATTTATGACCTGATCCTTTTGTACATACGCATACTGGTTGGAAGCGATGGCGTTCGCGGTGCATGGGAGGCAACAGGCCTTACGAGAGCCTTAGAAGTAGCAGTAGCAGTAGCAGTAGCAGTAGCCAGTACAGCGCAATCGAACACTGTGAAGTCACAATATTGAGCAGCTCCCAGTGGCTTGGTGCTCGAGTTGAGGACGCCAAGACCAGAAGTTGTGAGGTATATAATTTTGTTATGACTCACGTGACCTCAAGCTGTTATGGCTCAATGGTCGAAATTACTTCGTCCACATCAATACCCTTTCAATCCAGTGATATGGCTCTGGTTTGAGTTCTGTGATGGTTCTTCACTCAAGTGAGTAATCCTTGATGCTGAGAGGATCCTAAGTTTGAGGAATTGTTCAGGCTGGAAACAGCGCAAACACCCTCAATTCATGGAGCGGCAGTACCAGGATAGCCGATTGTTGGCGGGTGTGAGTGTGGGATATGAGGTGTGTGACGATTTTTTGCTGTTTTGATTTTCTTTTTGGATTGAAGTATGAGTTGTTCTGACAAGATGAAGGGCTTGGGGAACTCCTAGATGTGGTGGTTGCGGGTTCGAAAATCTTTTGCGAAGTTGACGAGAATTCGATTTCACGTTGTTTTTGAACTTCCTCGACAATACTGAGCATAGTCGCGGGGTTCGCCTCCACGACCCAGACAGCGGTGGGAAACACGATGAGTTCTTGGTTTGATGGGCACAATGCGAGCTCACTCACAGCCTCTAAGATCGTGAAAGGGACAAGCGTAACCAAGGAAACTGCTTCCTAGGGAGACCTTTTAACGCCCATGAAAATCTGGTGTGGTCTCCTCCGTATCGAGAAGCTGTTGCATTCACGACTACCGCTCTGAAGCTCCAGCTCCCGAAATTATCACGTTCATGCTTTCGACAAGCAGGGAGGGGGACACTGATCAGCCTGTAGGTCGGATTCATTACCTCAACCATCACCAACATCGCCAAAGCACGTGCAAAAAAGAGAGCACGAAAAGTCCCTTCACACGTTCTTCACTCAACTCCACTCCACGCTCCAAGAAATCTCCGACCCCCATTCTCCAGAACCCATGAATTTCTTAGCCCTTTCAAAGAAGTGGGTCTTTCTCAAACCTCACGCCAGCCAACAAAAACAACCACGCCTCGTCTCGAGCTCGCTACGTTCCTGAATCCTTACAAGGCTCACTGTCGACCTTGAGGAAACGACTACCAATTCCAGTATTCCGGACAAATTTGCGACTTTTGTGCCTGACGAGTTGGAGAGGCTTTTCGCTGTCCGGAAGATGAACACGTGCTATTCCTGACTCTCGAAGATTAAGGAATAAGACTACTGTCGTCAGTATGCCTGTCTTGAACGCCGTTGTTGGGTGCGTTGGCTAGTGTTGTTCCTATTTGGCGTCATATTTCGAGAAACATTCTTGTTTCGAGACGGTATAGGAGATCCTTGTTCATGGCATGATCTCATCGCCGTCTGGCGGTTACTCACTCGCTGTGTTGCCCTATTTCGTTGTCCGGTATGTTGTATTGTGATCGGTGTTTATTCCTAGCAACTCACCCAGGTGAAAGGAGCATATGACGTCCATCATGGTTGGTCAATGGCTTGTTGATCTCCATACTGCTTATTGTCTCCAGGAAATGGAGTCTAGGGCCTGGAGCAGTTGGCAGGATATCCGAGATATTGTCGTCACTGCTATCTCGAAGCGACACGACGATGCCTCTTCCTCGCAGCTTGGTGAGCTACACCGAGACATTGGATCCATTCTGACGTTGTTGCAAATCTCGTTGTCGGTGGGTTGAGACTGATCCTAGCCATTGAGACGTCATGTCGACCAGGTTGATGTCTCTTGCATGGGATAGTGCAAGCGAGTTCGGTATTGTCTTTTTGGGAAAGCCATGGTCGACACAAATTTTCAGGACAACGATCGTGTTGATGTGTTGTGGAGATTTGTAAAGTGTTCTAGACACTGGATGTCTCGTATAGACTCACAATTATGCTTCATCAAGTCTGAAGACGATCTGCCGCTACAGAAAAATGGCTGCGGAGTACCCCAACCGAGGTTTGCTTGTGCTCTCGGCATCACGGTCCGAGGCCAAGTGGCTCGTTCTCGTCTCAAACAAACACCAGAAATCTGGTTCCGATATGTTTTCGCAGATTTTGGAAAGAGGAGGTACGAGGTCTTCAAGTCCTGCTACAAGTGAGATTTGCCGTGATTGCCAATTCCGCTCGAAAGGAGATCATGCGAGGTGCTCACAAGAAGGCTTTGTGATTGGTACTCTCTTCATTTTGCAAGGATACTCGAAGAAAAACTGCATGAGCGGTATCGCAACATGCAGGAGCGGAATGAAAGCGGCAAGAAAATTGATGTACTGTACAGAAAAATGATTGTACTTACTGACACGTCCACGGCGTTGACGTTCCGCACACCTGCTGCGGCAGTGAGTACTGTCGAGGTAATCCAGGCAATTGCGGTCCAATCTGTACAGGCAGAATTAGGATTGTGTTGGTACAGTATCCTTTTCATGAACCTGTCATGAGTGGTGATTCGATTCAATCTTCGAGGCCAGACGGCATTTCCAGGTTGGGCAGTGCAAGCGTGTCGGCCAATGGTGAATGTTCCGTAGTCATACCGCTATGCTGTCGCGTTTGCTCCTTTTGCTCGGACCAGCAGTTTGATGAAGCCCTTCAGGGTGGCCGTCTAGTGCGCGACTGCACTTGGCGTTCGACATATTGTCCGAAGTTCAAGCTCCGCAATAGAGAAGTCAACCGAGCATTACGCAGAGGGCGACAGTCTGCCGCACGTCATGCCATCCAGGAATCGACAAGCAGATTTCGCGTAACAGATGCGGCGGGTAGCTGCAAGGCTACGGGTCAGAAAGTAGTTTCGATCTGGTATGCTGGGCCTAGAGAAGGACGTCAACATCTTGCAGATCGCGCTGAATTGATACAGATTGCGTCGCGATAGAATATTTCTGATATCCGTCATGGTCTAGGGTTGGAAGGGAGGAGGCAAGTTTAGTCGTAATGTCTCGACCAGGTTCGCAGATTTGCCGGCAACCTCGTGGATATCCTGGAAAGTGTCCTCTTTCGAGGCCGCTCACTCGAATCTGAAGCGCATCTGGCGATGGAGCATTGTTTCGAGATGAGGTGACCGGACGATTTGCAAGAGCCTCGCCGTCCCGTGATCTCGACGCCTGTCCAGTTGACCTTGAGAATGTGATGTCTTTTTGGAAGTCAGGCGTGGCGCGGATGAACAAATCTGGTTTGTGGAACAAGGGAGCCCTGAGATGATCGGCTCAAAGGCCCCCGCGCTGGAGGTGGCTATTCATTCTGCCAGGGTTGCAAAAGGATTCGTGGATTTTCGTGGTGCTGTTGTTCAGTTGCCGACACACCACTTTTACACCGTCCTGCCGTCGGTGCGAATCCTCCATGATATGGAATTGTTGGTACGGAGGAATGGTAGACGGAGAAACATGCCCGTTGCCTGCGATGTCTCTGAATCAGCGATCCGGAAATTCAATACGGTACCAACTGCGACTGTGCAAGCCACAGAAAGCAAGAAAGCGGTTGTTTCGGGAAAGACACGACTTGTTTCGGCTTCTGAATTGGAATCCTCGCTCGCATGAAGTCATCGCCTGGGCGCAGAACCTCGCATTGACATCCCAATGTATCAATATTACGGACGTGTAGTCATCCTGCGGTCCCACGGCTATCCGTGTTGCCAAAGAAAGTACTCGCAAAGCAGGGCTGAGGGATGTCGCGGAGAGGACGGACGACTACTCAGCCTTTGTACAACTGTAGAAGCATCACGGATTCTCAGCGTGGAGAAGGAGCGTCCGATACCGATGCCCTTATCCGAGACCTTTAGGGACGGGCGGAGGCAGCCTATGTTTATAGCAGAAGGCCAGAAGCCTATTGTGTCCTCGGCAGTGGTCATGAATAAGCATGCAAATCCAACTTCCAAGCAACGCCTCCAAATACACTTTCCTGAACTCGCCGACAAGACAGACCTCGGTGGGTTACCGCAATACCATTTGCTGACCACGCCTATAGCGACGTGGCATGTCAGCTATACAGGTGTGGCATCAGCGTAGTTGCGGTCTACAACAAGATTGTATCGCGACGTGGGTGAGCAGTGCGTTGGCTGTGGGTGACAGTGTCTAGCCTGGGTGATTTGCATGGCGATGTGGTGATGTCGTGGAGCAAGGCGGTGTCTCACCGACCCCAAGAAATACGCAAGTGACATTAGGCAGAGCTTCGGAGAGCGGGAGCTGCATGAGTCTTGATAGTGCAAATCTGCGAGAGACAGGGCTTTTTCTGCGAGGTACCTCGTTACTAGGTACCTTTCATCAGAGACCGCCGAACCGTGTGGTTGGCCCTGGTCGCTCGATCGTTTTTTGCCTTTGCCCGCAGAACGTCCGTAAAGCTTCGGTTCAGCGACCGAACATTCCGCGGTTGGTGGTGACGCGACCTTGATCCGGTGTGTGTAAGTTCTCGGCTGAGAGAAAAGGCGGTCATGTTGATATATCATATACGGTCCTGTTCCAGAGCGTGCGACCTGTGTTATGCATCCTGACACATCACAAGGCTTTGTCATTCATCGCTTTTCTTCGGACCTGACCGCCCTTGCTACACCGCGATACGACTACATATACGAGCCTATCTGCCAACGCGATCTGCCATTTTTAGTATGCACGCGCAGTCATAACACTTATAGGTGCTGCCTACCGCCACTCTACAAACAGTGAACGCGACAAACAATAACAACAACACACTCACATACTATCGACGAACAAAATGTCGTTCTCATCAACATCGAGCCGAGGCTCGACGCCTTCAACATCCCCATGTCGAACAATCACCAGTCGATCATCGTCGAACGCGTCTGCACACCGCGACAGCTTTAGCTCTACGACATCTTCGACATTCTCCAACCCATATTCTTCTTGCGCGTATGCAAGCTGGCCAGCTGGATCAGATCTGAAGAAGACCTCCAGGCCAAGCGCGTACGTGAGCGACGAGGATCTCTTCGGTGACGACGATGAAGCCTACCTCAGCGAGCCTCCGCCACCACCACGATCAGCGGAGCTTTGGCTCGCACGGCCATTGCTCCCTCCAGTAAATCCAATCAAGCCACGCAAGTGCATCACTGAGCCCAAGAAGAAGCGAAGCTCTTCTTCGGGTAGCAGCAAGCACAAAGTGTGAGCGAGGGTTATGGAGCATGATCGTCGGACATATCGACGAAACTTACTTTACCGATCATCTGCATGGCGTTTCAGCGAGTCCTGTTACTTCAAATGATTCCCAACACCGATTTGCTTCTTCGAGATCCGAGACAGGAGTCGTACTGGGCGCCGACCAGCGGTATTTAATGGCGGCCTGGACACATCGGATCTTGTTGGTCCCGTCTTCGCAGTCCTCATCCGGATAACGGCACGGACTATTTTGGCAGCGACGAGTGCCTGATAGTCGAGAGCGAATGTGCAGACGACACTTATCCAGTAGAGGGAGCCAGACCCAGTACTCGAACAGTGAGGGATGACCTCAGTCAGGAACATGAGACCTGGATGACTTCGTCAGCGTCCACGAACTGGCATTTTCGCTCACAGCAACGATGCACTTGTGATGTAGGCTAGGGTAGAATTTCTAGAATTGGGCTGTAACGGCAGAGTGCAGCCTCATCACATGGAGCCGAGAGACACGACGCCACCATCACAGCCAACCGCTCATGACATCTGCGAACCGCCCCAACATCATCTCGCTGCTGTTCGCACAGGCTATGAACGGGTGGCTCAGCTAAGAAGCTTCAGTCAAGGTCGTCTGGCCAGGTGGTCGAGAAATATTCTGGCGAAGTCAAAGTCGGTGACGCTCTAAGCGCGTTGTCAAGATTGGTCGTTGATATATCCAACAAGCGAGACGCAGCTTACCAAGATCGACTTCTGAATGTGGACAGTGATGCAAAAAGTGATGCCATAAGGAGCAGGATGGTATGCAGAAAGTTTGCATGCCCATGCCTGCCTGCAGATCAGCCGAAGCGGCTCTGCTAGCACGGCGCTTAGAGGCATCCTCTGAGAGGTGAACTATGACTCGCGATGGAGAACAGACATTGTAGCGATAACGAACAATGAAAATCTCGAATACTCATCACAATGACCTTCTCATGATTCTCGTTCGTCTTCCTTCGGTCGTGATTGTGTAGATGTGGCGTTGACTGCACCGGCGGTGAGAGCAATCCGGGCCACGTGATGTAGCCGAAGCAGGTTTTGGGCAGAGCCGCAGGCCTTGGGACAGACCGCAAGAAGCCGCAGAAACAGCATTCTCTGGTTGGCGTTCCACCGCATGAACTGCTGCAACGCTGTCAGGAACTATCGGCAGCACGAGGCCGGATGAGTTGTGCTTCCCAGATCATTGTGGAGAGCGAAATTGACGTCCAGCCATTGAATTTTGTATTTTGCGCTTGGCTCCGACCGCTCGTGATCATAGCATGGTGTGACTTGGCATGCTGAACGCGTGCGACTGGTGATGAAGCGCAGCGTGCAGTCGCAGTCCGATGCAAGGACTATAGCCTACCAAGTCCTCGGTATGGGAATTGACGAGGGCATTAGTTGCACAAAGCAGGTCCGAGAGAGCTGACCGCCTCCGGATATCCCACAGACGCAGGCACGCTCAATCGCCATCGTCGCAAAACCGCTCCACGTGGTGATCGTGGTATGAAAGTTGCGGGAGAAGTGTCGTGAATCGAGTCCTGCAAGATGGCGTCGCTGGCCAGGCGTTTGCATCTCCTATAATCACATTGGAGAAGTTGACATCGGTATATCTAGCCGCTGGATGACAGGTTTAGGTGTGAATGTGGCGCCTTAGCTTTGGATAGTGCAACCAATCATAGCGCCAGAGCACGTTATTGACCCCGGCGCCGACCGCAGTGACCTCGCTCCCTCAAGCTCGATACGACAGCGTTCACCAGCAGACCTGCACCATCATGCAGGCAAGCACCTGAGACACAGGCCGTCTTGCGTGGAAGCCATCAAGAATAGGCCCGCTTTTCGAGGCCCGGGCAGAGGGTCTTCGAGGGCCGTCGCGGTAGTCACTGGGCGCGGGACCATCCAATGGTGCTATATCGGTGGACGAATCGTAAAGTATCACGTCTCTTTCTGCTCTTCATAGGTGCTAATCCCCAGCCTTTCATACTGCTTGTCTAACCGCTTCTTCTCCGGGTCTCCCTGGCTCTCCTGGATTGGGCATACCCGCCTAGAACTCATCATAGGCGTCCTAAGGAGCGTTGGCATCGCGGTCCCAACAGCTACGCGCCGAGCTCTCATTTGGCTGCGGATCTGATTGCACGTTGTGTGTCGACTCTGACGCTCTTCTCTCTGCACACACTACTCTTCCGTAGCTTCTGCTTCTGCACTCACCTGCAGCTCTGGCATTCTGTACCCCTTCTAAACCCTACAACCAGCGCGGCTGCATGCATTCTGTACTGCATACACGCTCGGATTCTATTGGCGGAGTGGGGCCTTCAACACACGAGAGCTCCTCGAGAGCGTCTCCGGGGTCCTGGAGATACACAAGGTGTGACTTCATTGATTAAGCGCGCATGTCTGGGTACGTTGGTTCTACTCTTCCCGAAGATACAAGTGTTTCAGGTCCTGTCACTGCTGGATTGGGGAAAAGACCTACCTGGAGAACATCTGGCTAGACTCATGGCCAGAATTATACCTTTAGACCCAGACTAATTCACCTTACACAGACACCGAAGATGTCATCACGAAGAGCTTCAGACACAAGATCAAAGTCTGGAAGGTCTTCATCAGCTTCAAATCCTGCCTCATACCGACAAACACAAGCAAGGCAGACTCCTCCTCCGGTGACATTGACCCCAGAGGGTCAAGGCAACGACCTTGAACCATGCGCCGCAACTGCCTCATTCCTTCTCTACGCACAGCGAAATGTGATCCTCGTACTTCATCATGACACTCTATCGATCGAACGACGATTCGATTTGCACCGCGAAGATGTGCTATGGATAGCAGTTGACAACGTCAGCGAAAGAGGTTCAGGAAGATTGGCTGTTAGCTTTGATGCAGGAAAGACGGCGATCGTCTGGGATATCCTCAGTGGTGTAGAAATCGCGCGCTTTTCGGCATATGAGCACATGAGAGTTGCGGCTTTCATGCGCAATGGCAACATCGCATTTGGTAAGGAAATGCTTAGAACCATCCAGCAAATATGCTGACTGTTACTAGGAAATGATCAGGGGAATGTCATCCTCTTCGAACCCTCTACTTCAGAACACATCTCTGCGAGAACAATCTTTGATCCGATTACGGCAATTGCTCCATCTGCCGACTGCAGGACTTTTGCGATTGGCTACTTCAATGGATCGATCCTCATAGCAACCCTCCAACCTTCATTCACAATCCTACACACTTTGAATACCACAAGAGCGCCGTCAAAGATTAGTGGTTTGGCATGGCATGGATCTTCATCAAAGCAGCAGACAGATATGCTTGCTACGCAAGCCCAAGACGGAGATCTGCGAGTGTGGAGTGTTCCGAAAGGAGATCATGGAGCTGCACCAACTATCATTCGCGTGCTGCAAAGGCCGGAGTCGCAATTGGCAGGTCCATGCTGGTTCGCTTGGTCGAAGAATGGACGTTTGATTCAACTTGCAGATGGGTAAGTGCCCAGTTACGTACGACCTGTCAAGCCAATGACAGCCCTAGATCAGTGCTAACATTACCTATGCAGTGAAACGAGAGCTTGGGACGTTCGCACAAAAAAAGTCACATACGACATCATTCCGACAATTCAAGGCGTTGTAGGAATGGCCAATTACGGACCGACAGCGACTTTGTTCACCCTGGGGCGAAATCACACAGTTCAACAGTACGACATCAACCCGAACACAAGCCCGCTGCAGGTAGCCACAGCGCAGCACGCGCCCGCCAATACTCCTCCTACACCACCGACGGATCTCTTGAACGAGAAGACCAAGAATGCAGCTACAGAGGGTCAAATTAGCCTGCCTGTGGTATTTACTGATGGCGAAAGCAGTGCTGATGAGGGCGCAGCCATGTCACCATTGCAAAGGATTGCGCTGGAGATGGACTCGCTCGATGCCATGGAATCAGAGATTCGCGACAAGATCATGCCGCTCAGCCCATCAAGTCATGGCGGATCTGTTAGCTCACGAAGTTCTGGAAAGGCTTCGCGTAGGCAACGGAAATATCTGTATGACAAGCCAGACTCATCTCGCGCATCGACCACTTCTGGATACGAAGGCACGGAGTTCTCTTTCGGAGGACCATCCCAAGTGGGTCGCGAGAGTATGTCAATACGATCTAGCACATCTTACACATCAGCCTCACATCATGGACGCCGATCATCTAATTTGCGCAAAGAAGTACTTCGGAGTCCGGAGGAGACGAAGGAGACACAGCTTTTGGAGCTCTTCCCATTCACGAAAGCCCGACTCCGAGAAGTGGCGTTCAGGACTCCTCACTACGGAGAAGTTGCTCGTACCCCAGAACTCCTGCAGCGAGAAATGTTGAGTGTCGTGTTCGGCTGGAATGACGACGCCCGCAGCCTGATTCACGAGGAGTTGGCAAGACAGCGGCCTGGCTCAGCCAGTGCCGTTCTGCTGTCGAAATGGCTTGGTGACATTGGTGCCGACGAGATGGCTTCTCTTGTAGGCTCAGAATCAATGACCTCCTCGGACTGGATGCTGCTCGCATTAAGCTCCATTGGATCGGACTCAAAGAAGAAAGTCGGCGAGGCGTTCGTGCAACGATTGCTAGAGAAAGGCGACATCCACCCCGCTGTCGCAATTCTGCTCGGACTAGGCGAATACAACGACGCAATCGAGGTGTATGTGTCGCAAGGTTACTTCATGGAAGCTGTCCTCCTCACCTGTCTGACATGCTCAAACGACTGGGGCCGAATCTCTTACTTGCTCAGGAAATGGGGTGAGAACGCAGTCAAGAACAATGAGGCTGAACTCGCCGTACGGTGTTTCTCATGCACAAGCATTCAGACTTCAGAGCCATGGACTTCTCCGCGAGCGCAGAACGAAGTCTTCGCGGCGCAGCAAGCACGAGAGCCACAAAGCGCGGTGGATCTCTCCAGTCCTGTGTCAATTCCCTCGCGCTCTGGCTCTGGGTCTGCCCGTTTGACCACCAAAAACGCTTCCCTCAAATTGATTACAACCTTCGGCGACAGGGGCGTGCCACTGCAGACTGGTGCCGGAGCAGATCCACTTACAGTTGTTGATCCAGGAACTGTGACTGCAGGTGTAACTCCGATACAACACTCTGCGTACCCAATGTCTCCTGGAGGCTTGGATCCGTGGCGACGACGTGACGGCCGGATGGCTCGCGATGCTACGTCTGCTCGAACAGCCACACCTGGAGGCATGCGAAGAAAACGCTTACCGTCTCGCACCGATATCGAGAGGGCGAAGCAAGAAGCTGCTGAAATGGCAACTCCTCTGACAGCTGCGCGCGACTTTGCTCCCCAAAGGACGCAAAGTAGGACAAGCAGCAGACGGACATCATCAGTAAGCAGCGCTGGTCTTCCGGAGCCCACGACTGCCCTACGACCCGCTGTGTACGATGCAGAGAAGCTTGCGCCACGAGCTTTTGGCGATACTGCTGAGCACCTGCCTTCTCCGGCCAAAGGCGTCTTTACAAGGCTACGCGAGGAGTCTCGTCAACGAAACACTTCTCGCGAGCGGAAGCCAGACCACCTCGCTGTACAAGTTATGGACACTGTGTATGCTGAAGCTCGCTCGCCCATGACTGCAGGTGCTGTGATCTCACCTGGCGGAGCTCTACAATCTGGTACTCTGAGTCCACCTCTGACCGGCGGCAGCTCAAAGGCAAGCACAAAAGGTCGATCGACCGATGACAAGATCAGCAGCGTCGAAGAAGCCCGAATCGCGCGCAGGAACGAAAGGGCAGAAAGTCGAAGGCGTGGAGAGAGCAAGCGACGCACTGAAAGCCGTTCTGGACGTGCCTCCAGTCGCATGCGAGATGCTTCAGAGAATCGTGGACGTGGCACGCCTCGCTACATTCCGCCAGCAAAACGGTCGCCATCTTCCCCTGTGCCAATGTCTCCTGAGGAGATCGCTCAGGCCACGAACAAGGCCAAGGAGGTCGAGCCAGCCACCACTGATGACGAGAACTTTTACAAAGCTGCACTATCGCCAACTGGATCTCACAAAAGTGGACGAGACTCCACTCGACATGACTCTACTGGCAATATCGCAGAAGCTGTGCCTCAACCTTTGCGTACTTCTGGTAGAGCACACACTCGGCCACACAGCCCGGAGCGAACGGATGACACCGAAGAACGTGGCCGAGGCCGTAGCGACAACCGAGTCGCAGGCTCGTCCACGCGATCTCCATCATCGCCTCTGCCCGTTCTTTCAGCAAAAACTTATGGGGGCGACAAGGAGGAGACACAAAGCGATGGCCAACAGCGCTTTCGCATGCGATCCCAGAGTGCAAGCCGACAGGCTCAAACCGATCTGCAAAGTCGACGACAGGCCAGTCGTGCCAGATCATCAAGCCGCAGGCCAAAGCCTGAGATTCCAACGATTGCCGAGTCGGAAGTAACCAACATTGTATCTGAAGAACAGGCTTCCCAGACATCGCAGAACACTGACTCCTCTGTTGCAAATGCGAGACCGAGAACTTTGAGCAGGAAGGAGCTGGCAGCTAAGGAACTCGAAGAGCGCCGTCGTTCGCTTGCCAGACGACCTTCAGCACCAGCCATTCCTCTCCCCGAGCATCTCAGCTCAAGTAACAATAGACCTGGACTTCCACGATCACACACCGAGCTTGGCGACAGCCCGACGTCGTATATGCCACCTATGTCGAGAAGTCATACTGTGGATCCTGATGCAATGCTCAAGTACAATCAGCAGAACAAGATTACTGGCACTTCGACACCCTCAGCTCCTATCGGCCTGCCCGCTACCCCAAGGGCTATGCGCCATCCGCGTTACATGAGTACTGATCCTAATGAACGCGACGCAGCTCCACCTGTGCCGTTCATCCCAGACAAGTTTTCTGATCTGGGCTCGCTGTCAGGAAGCAGCTTGAGCCAGGTCACGAACTCAGAGCTCAGTCAAGCATCTTCGGTCATGACCTCATCCGATCAACAGAAGATATTTTCCTCTGGCGAATCAAGGTCGCTTGTGTCTGAAAGCAGTGACTCCGTTGGCCCTCTCTTGCCATCATCCGTCTATGGCCAAAAAGGACCCATTACACGAGCTGCAACTGCACCACCTGAGCAGCAACAGGCAGCTCATCCTCTCTATCGAGCTGGCATACCCTCTACCAGGCGTCTATCAAATGTTCGCAAGATCTCGCCACCTGATGGTCTCAATTCCTCTGAAGGAGGCGAATCGATGAGCAGCATCGACGCCGCCTTGATTGGGGGAAGTGATACTTCGAATGTAATTATCATCCCAGAAATGCCCGAACTCGCACCTCCGATGCTGCCCGAGCTCCAGCACCTTAACATTCCGCCTCCACCGCCGCCTCCTCCGGTCTTTCCAGGCCACCAAGCCAATAATTCGTCCGGCATGATCAACATCGCTATCGACGAGAATGCACCAACTAGTGCCATGGAGTCTTCCGGACCAACACTACCTGCACCAATGTCACGAGACCAACCACGATCCGCAACCGCCAGTCCCACATCCCACCGCCGCAATGCGCCTTCTGGCGATGGGTTCAGCTCTCGAATGCGTAACTTTGGCGAGCGCATGCGCAGCTCCTCCAAGAATCGCACAAAGTCTCCGCCACTTGATACCTCATGGCGTCCAGCTCCTTATGAAAGTGTCAAGACTGGATACGACTATCACCCGAAGTCTGCACAGCCAGGTGGCCCTGCTCCTTACGAGTCAATTCCTGGCCCACCTTCCTCTCACGGCCATAAGAGAGCTGAGAGCTTGACTCATGCCACTCATCGTGCTCAAAGTCCATATGAACAGGCTATGGCAGGTCAAGCCGTGAGCCCTTCTACCGAACGAATCAACGAGACTACGATCCCACCAAGCAGTCTCCCAGGTAGCAGAAGCGGAAGCGTGAGCGGATACAGGAACCCCAAAGAAATCAGAGCGAATATGCCGCCGAATCAAATCCAGCACGGAGTCTATCCCAGAGATGGGGGATTCTTGTAAAGAAGAGACGGCTTGATTGGCAGGACACGACCAAATATCTCTCCGGGTTTGAACATCGAGAATCCATTCTTACCGAATGCATTATTCTATCTATGCCTTGATGGAATACGATGCATGGCTCATGAGAATGAAACAACAAAACTACCTGACGAATACGATACTCGACTTCTGGAAAACAGCATCAACAACAACCAACAGCATTAATCTGGCATCAATTTATGTGAGCTTTGCTTGTAATTAGCGATTTTTGGCTTCTGGCATTGCGAGCGATGGCGCGCTGCTTCATTCTTTCTTGAGCATATGCATATCTTTCTTCTTCACACTCACTGTACATCATTAGCATCACTTTCGGTTCATCTCTGGGATAGGCAATCGTCAGCAGCAAAGACTTGTTTTTAGGACCGCCTCACGGCAAAGAAAGCGAAAGGAAGAAAAATTGATCTTCAGCTGGGATTTGTTTGACACGTCACGGCCGATATTGGCATGGGAGCGAGATTGTACATAGATTGCAGAAAGAATGGCAAGCAATAGTGTTGCATGATATTTTATCTTGCGTCTCAACTGCTGTGTGACGTGGTAGCAATCTCGTGTTCTGTGTAAGCGAGCAAGCAAGAGAAACAATCTTGATTTCATTTGCTTGTATGTTCCTCCAATCATCCCGAGATTGCAATAGGCGAGGTTGAAGCTTCTACTGGCTATTATCATGAGCGAGTACGTGTGATGTGACGTGACTCGGTCATATTGGCCTCTCAAGCTGCGACCATATGTTGTGTCGTGTTCTGTGTTCTGTGTGCACTCGTGGCAAGCTTTCAGAAACGGATACAAGAGAACGCAACCTCGATCTTGCTTGTACGTCTGGACGCCGTGACATTTCGTACCTGCATCATCTGGCCATTCGGGAGACACGAATGAATTTGAAACGTTAGAATTTCTGCATCGCCGGTGTGACAATGGGAGGCTGGGGGCGGTCCACACACACCTTCAGGCTTGTACTTGGAGCTCATGCACGTCGCCGACTTGTCGGCTCATGATCCGGAATATTGTTCCTCCCGCATGAGCTGTGCATGCTCATGCCCCCGAACTCGTTCGATCCTGATTCGTATTGCTCCTTCGGACGTTGTGCTATGGTTGTCCAACCGGGGAATACACCGTTCCTGCAGAGATGCAGAGCTGAAAATACATGAATGCATGGGGATGTATATTGAGTGCCACACTCGACCACGGCGTTGGTAGGCCTCAGGTGACCTGGATGCTCTGTATGCGTTTGATAAATGGCAGTCTGTACGCTGTGATAGCCATGCTCAGGCTACAGTAGTGCCCATTGTGCTAGATCAGGCTGGATGCCCAAATGTAGCAGGGTCGCTTGAGCGTAGAGAACGAATGTCGGTGTCGTTGGCAAGAAATGTGAGATTGAGTTCGCGGCAATCGCGGCGGGCACTTTGAGTTCGCGGCTCGGCGCTTCTTGCCGCTGTCACAAGCCACAAGTGAAGCCACACTTTCGTGATGTGATATCGTGGTCGTGATCGCCAAACACAACAGCAACGCCGACATAGACAACATGCCGCCCAAGGTGTTGGCCAAGCGAGACGACGGTGGCGCTAAGGGCGTACTGCCGGTCAACGCTGCTACACGCGCGGCTGCGTCTAAGGGACCAGCGCCACGATTGAAGCTCGAGATCCGGCGACTCCCACCAGGCCTGACATTGACGGAATTCGAAGAGATATTGAGTGAAGAATGGAAGCCAGGAAATGGGAAAGTGGATTGGAGAGAATATAGGCAAGGGAAGGTCAAGCAATCTGCTGCCAAGGTTCCCGAGCAGAGTCGATGCTACATGCATTTGGTCAGTGAAGCTGCAGTCAAGGAGTTGGAAGCACGTTTCCTTGAAGCATCCTTTCACGATAAGGCTGGAACGCATAGGTTGCCTGATCTAAAGCATTTGCCACCGACCATAGGGTATGCCCCAAACCAGCGCGTGCCTACCACGAGCAAAGTGAGAACAGACAATCGGCAGGGAACCATAGACCAGGATCCGGAATTCATGTTGTTCTTGCAAGCCGAGACACAGCCGATCTTTAAGCCAGCGGCTCTCGATACGGTGGGAGTGGAGGCAGAAAAGGCGGAGAAGGAGCAGGTCAAGAGCACGCCATTGATCGAAGCACTGAGGGAGAAGAAAGCGAACAAGGCCAAAGCAGCGGAGGCTAAGGTGGAGAAGAAAGATGGGAAGGGTCATCAGAGGACTGGTAGCAAAGACAACACTGTTACGGAGAAGGGTGCCAAGGATGGCAAGGCGACTCAACAGCAGAAGGCTCAGCAGCAGAAGATCGAGCAGGTGTCAAAAGAGGCTGTGAAGGCTCTGAACAAGCAAGTCTCCAGCAAGCAGCAACAAGCACAACAGCGTCCAACCTCACCACAGCAACCTCAGAAGGCACAGCCCAAAGGGCAGGCTGCAGACAAGGCACCAGGCACACCGAATGCGAAGGGCAAGAAGGGAGCTCCAGCTGGACAGGCAACATCAACAGTCAAGCTACCCAATGCCACTCCTACACAGCCAGCAGCCGATACAGCCAAAGGTTCGGCCGCAGCACCTGCTGCAAGTGGTACGCCTCCACGTGCGCCGCGCCAGCGAGGCAATGCAGAAGGTATCAAGAAGATGCTCCAGAAGGATCTAGGCATCAAACCGAAGCCGCAGCCAGCTGCGCAGAACACATCCCAGCAAGCCACGCCAAACTCGACGCCTGCATCTCCTGCGACGCCCGGAGCAGGCAAGAAGGAGGCAGCACGACCATCAACACCCGCATCGACTAACATACCGACTGGACCAGCGAAGCAGCAAGCCACACCGAAGCAGCCGGCAGCTCCCACGCCTGTAGCCTCGTCGACCAAAGCGTACCTGAAGCATGCTAACCCTAGCCAAGGCATGACCGAAATTCTAATACAGCAGGCACTCTCCCAGTATGGCGAGGTCAACAACGTGACTATCGATCCGCGAAAGGGCACCGCCATAGCTCTATTCAAAGAGACTGAGGGCTTGAAAAAGGCATTGGAGGCGAAGAAGGTACCTGTCGCTAATGGTAGTGTTGAGGTGCTGGAATGGAAAGATCGTGCAGTCAACGTGGGCGGCAGAGGTGGCTTCCATGGTAGGCGAGGTGGTGGTGGTGCGAGAGGTGGTAGAGGTGGAGCTCAAGGGCCCGTAGCTCCTGCAAGTGCTCCCGCTGCACCAAAGGGAGGCGAAAGTGCTGGGGCTTGAACGTGGAATTGACATGAGATATGGCTTACGATGAGACGGTATGAGATATTATAATGCACAGGCATGAGGGCAGTGACAGATGATCATGATGTAAGAGCTCGAAGGTGTGCACGACGGCAAAGAACTGGTCTTGAAGATGTGCTATCTACGCTGAATTCCAATTCATTCCGCATCTGCTTGAGGGAATGGATAGCTTCTTGGCAAAACAGGCCGTAAAGACTGGAAACGGGACTGTGGACTGGCGTAGTGAGGCGTCGCTGGGTCAGTGTGAAAGTGAACCACACTGATCGGCAACGCACTCCCGAAATCTCGCTCGAGTTCAGGCTTCACTTGCGCGGCCCGCCTCGCCGCCGTGCTTGCTGTTCTAAAGAGACCATCTCGAACTTCAACCCTCCATCGTCGCGCTTCCTCAGCCGGCATTCTTTCCCTGTTCCCAAACATCCTTCCATAGCAAGAACAAGCCTTCGGTACCACTCAGAAGACCGCCAGAATGCCGCGACTGTCGGTGGAGTTTATCGCAGACGATGCTATCGACCTCGAGTCGAAAACAGAAACAATCTCTGCGCTGCAGTCGCAGGATATACGAAGCAACTTTGAGATCAGCTATGAGAAGACCTTGCAACTACTTCAGACCCACAAGACCATCGAGACGAGCCTCCGCGAAGCAGCCCGACATGTAGACTCCAAGACTGACTCTGGCAAGAAAATCCTCGAGTCGCTTGCGCAAGCCCAAAAGAGTGTTGCTGAAACAAAAGACCTTGCTGAAGCTTTGTACAACACCATTCCCGGTATCGCACGCCCGGCCACCGATGCGTCCGCTGCGAAGGCGCAAGAAGTCTTCACGACTCCGGAACTGCTCGAGAACATACTCGCCTTCTTAAAGCCATCCGACATTTTAATCTCGATGCAAGCTCAGCGCTGCTTCAGAGACACTATCACTGGCTCTATCGTCTTGAAGCGAAGACTTGGCCTTGCGTCATTCGACGACAAGTACTATTACTCACCCCTCTCAGTGCGTCATTTCTCAGATTCTCAGCAAGTGATGTACTATTCGGCGCCAAAAGGCATTACTTTGCCTGGCATCGATTACGATGACTTGTACATGTCGACTTACGATGAGGCAGAAGATCCCAACGATGTCGTCAACGTGCTAGCGATCTGGGTGGAGGTGATTGAGAGTGGCATGCGGTCTCAAGCACCTCGCGTCCGGAACGTGATTCTCTCAAGCATTCCCATCATGAGCTTTAGGGTACGTCAAACATGCGGTCTATGTCGTGAGACAGACCCGAGCTCCATTGATACAGAAGGAGACTGGTTCGAGATGCAATCGTCTTCTACTCACGGCTTTACTGTGGAAGAGCTCGTCGATCGACTTGACAGAACGAAGCAGAATAGCGGGCATCAGAGATGCCTGGATATCCGCTACACCTGCAAGGCCGACCTCACTCTTGAAGAAGACGATCCTATCATGATCAAGCGCCGCGATGATGCGGCGTCATATATGCGTCTACGCCTCGATCAGGTCGAGAACGCCCGAGCTCGATATTCCGGTGTCGATTCTGATGAGTCAGAGAATGGAGACGCTTTGGATGATGGCCACGATGGCGAATTCGAGGATGAGGCGTTTTTAGATGAGGATGACCACGGCTCTGAGCATGACGGAGGCCTTGCCCCAAATACCGACGACCATGAGGATGCTCCTGATCGCGAATAAAGCGAAGGCAGCAAGCAGTAAGCGGAAACGATGGCGACTATGAGCCGGAGGAAGAAGAGCATGATGGTCTCCAGCGCTAGTCATGGAAAATCTGACGCCATTCTTGTAGTGGATGAGGGAGAGTGGTGAAGCTGCTCAACTGGTATGCTGCTTCAGAATTGGTTGTGAATAGAAGCGTAGGGCGGATTGCGGGGGCGGATCTCTTGGAGCCTATACAAGGTCCTCCGGACATTTGTACATTCTTGTAGTGCCGTCCGTGATAAGACGGACCAGGTTCCGGTTCATTGCAGAATGGATTGTCCAGTCACGTGTCGTATGCCAAGGTCTCCCTGGCTTGATCTACAGGGAAGTAGCCTTTCTCTCGTCGTTCCAACTTTGTTCTTTCATCTCCCTCAGTCCTGTGACTATCGGTACCAACTCGTCGCCTACCTATCAAGTCTACTAGTAGACGAAGTAACATTGTCAAAAAGGAAGGAGGTATTGCAGCATGAAGAACGGCAGCCAATTCTGCCGGACAACCGCGGCGATCTCTGCAAGCGACAACCTTGAAACATCTTGGTACCCGAGTACTATATATGAACACGACCATGCAATGGAAGAATAACTTAATCTTGATTGGTGGCTTAATGGCAATATACTTTCAGTATCGAGGCTCCAAGTTTGCCATGGCGCAAACATGCTGGTCTCCGTTACAATCTCGCGTGGCCGGAGGGTGATGGCTGTGTTCGTTTCAGTCGATGTTGGAATAAAGATCCTGGACCCTCCTGTCCTCCTGCATTGGAAGTAGACTTTGGGCTTCTTTGCGACTTGACTTCACACGTTGAAGCGGTCGCGTATGCGCATAATGCGGTCTACATTGTTATCGCTCGCGCTGGCCGCGTTCACAGCAACAGCCGATGCCTACGCCAACCCAGGTGCTTGCTCAGGAGTCTGCACAAATGCTCACGATCCTTCAATCATACGTCGTAGCGATGGAACGTATTTCCGCTTTTCAACCGGAGGCCTCGTTCCAATACACTCTGCACCAGCCATCACTGGACCATGGACATTCAAATGCAACATGCTTTCGGCGAACGCCAAATTGACGACATCCGGTAATGCTGGAACAGATGTTTGGGCCCCTGATGTGAGCTTAGTGGGCAGTACGTACTATGTCTACTACTCAGTGAGCACATTTGGCACCCAGGAGAGCGGCATTGGACTCGCGACTTCGCCATCTCTGGACTGCGGCAGCTTCACAGATCTTGGCGCGACGGGCGTCAAGAGTAGCACCGGAAAGCCGTACAACGCTATCGATGCGAACCTGTTCAACGATGGAGGCACGTACAGGCTGAATTTTGGATCTTTCTGGCAGAATCTCTTCCAGGTCTCGATGACAAGTCCGCCGACAAAAGCAAGTGGCAGTTCTGTCCAACTCGCGTTTGATCCCGCCGGGAACCATTCTCAGGAAGCAGCTTTCATGATAAAATACAGCAACTACTACTACCTCTTCTTCTCATGGGGTCAGTGCTGTGGTTATGACACTAACATGCCTGCGAGTGGTGCAGAGTATCGGATCAAGGTCTGCCGTTCCACAAGTCCCAGTAGTGGTTTTGTGAGTCTTCCTGCACTTAGAGGCATCGTCATCTTGCTAACTCATCAGGTCGACGCATCGGGTGCTTCTTGCTTAACAGGTGGAGGTACAACTGTGCTCGCCTCGCACGGCAATGTCTATGGACCTGGTGGCGAATCTGTGTATAACGACCCTGTCAATGGCTGGGTTATCGTTTACCACTACGTCGATAAAACGATCGGCTATGCAGATGGCGACAAACGGTTTGGATGGAACAAGATCGTCTGGAGCAATGGCTGGCCAACAGTGTAAGCCAGAGCGCGTGCGTGCCAGTGCACGACTAGGTCGCTACAGATGTGACTAGTATATCCACCCCAGAAGCATTGCAAGAATTTACTACATCTCAGCAGCACAGAAGGCGCAGGGAAACAATGCGTAAATGTCGATCCCTTTCGTCCTTGAGACATTGCTCGGCGTGCTTGATACTGATAGTCGAGAGATTACAGCATGCGGATCCGCGATCACGTCTTTGTTCGTGAACTCGACCTTCATCTCTGCCGGTCATGACAACAATGAGAAAGGATAAATTCTCTCCAGCTAATTTTGGAAGCCAGCGCTTTGTTCGATCAAGCACCTGCCGATGGTCTGGAGAGTCGTGAGAGATCGTATTTCGCAACCACATTTTCGATTTTCTACACGATAATAGCAGGGAATTGCTTGAAGCAGCTGGTCTGCCACCACCTTTCACGCCCTAGCAGTCCCTACAGCTTTCCAACAAACAAAATGGAAGATCTCACGTTTGGAATCGAGCTCGAGTTTCTCTGTGTCCGCAATGTCGATTGCTTCACAAAAAGATTTCCTTTCAAGCGAAGCCAGTGGGAAAGCGAGGCCGGATCTGAGTACTATGGCGCTGCCAATGCAATTCTTGACCATTTAGTCGACGCCGGCATACGCGCTGACGTGGGCAGGACAAGATTTGGAACGAAGGAGACATACAGTGATTGGCTTATCATGACGGATTGCCTGCAGCTCAGCAAAGAAGAGGCTTTGCTCAAACCAGAAGACTTTGTCATCGACCAGTTGGAACTTGTTTCACGCAAGCTATTGTTTCACTACGAAGACTGGCACAAGGAGCTCCGCCGAGTGCTCAAAGTTCTGGCTCAGATCGAGAAAAGATATGGCTGCAAGTTCTTGACGAACAATAGCAGCGGTCTCCATGTCCACATGGGAAGAGACGTAGGCAGACTGCCATTCCAGACGATCAAACGAGTCACGCAGTTTATGACAGCTTTTGAGAGTAGGCTTGATGAGATTCATGCTGCGTCTCGCGTGCTTGCACCGGCGATCCCTATGAGACCTCGGATCGACAATCCGTTCGTGGAAAACGAATCAGACAGAGTACCACTATATGCACCACTATCTTTCTTCCTTCATGCGACTGAAGGCGGCGACAGCTTGATCGGAAAGTCCAACATCTTCGACTGGCTCTTGAAGATCCAGCGTTTTGAAGACTACAACGACGTCTCGGCATTGTACGACTTCACCTATCTTGGCTTCGAATTGACTGGACACCGAGCTGCTGTAAATTTGGACAACACCATCCCGACGCTGAACGATCGCGGCCAGGAACCTTCCAATACCATCGAGTTTCGACAACATATCGGCACACTCGACTACACGGAAATCGTCCACTACGTCACACTGCTCGCCAACATCATGCAATTCTGCCACACAGCCTCCCATCAACGTTTCCTTCTCCTGATGATTCAAGCCGCTGACATGGACTTCTTCCTCCCACAACTTCTCTCCTCCGTCGGCTGCTCACCTTCCCTCATCGCCTACTTCCAACGAAGCGAAGAAGATGACCTCGGACTCCTCTACTCACCCCTCAGCCCGAGAAGACCCAGCCTTACAACCGAAAAGCTAGCTCAACTAGCAACTCCACTTCGAGCAGTCTTTGAGGAAGAAATTCTGAAACAAGTTACCTCACTCGAAGACCTAATGGCAAAGAACGACGAAGAACAGACAATCAACAATGATCGCGCAACAATAGACCTCCGACAAAGGCTCAAGTACGAGACTGGCTACTATGGTCTTCGAAAGAATGTTTCAAGACTGCCTTTCGGTATAGCTGATGTGGACTGGTTTCTTGAGTGTGCGCTTAAGGAGTTTCGGGAATTTGATGTTGAGAATGTGTTTACGCCAGAAAAGCAGATGGATCAGGCTGTGACGACTGTGTTTGAGAAGTTGGCTGAGATTTATGGAGGTTATGATAGTCGACTGCCGGCGAGGCAGCCTGCCGTTGTGAGGGCACTTGGGGATTGGGAGGAACAGTCATTAGCGGTTGTGGAGAGGGTGTTGAAGACTGGGAGGAAGGTTGGTCGGGAGGCTGAGACGAGGAGTCCTAGAGGAAGGAAGAGGAAGAGAGCGTCGGTGTAGGAGTGGTGATATGCATAGCTTGCTGTTTCCCTTTCCCAGAAGTGAATGAAGGCTGTTTGACTTCATCTGATGCGCACGGACTGGCTTCCTGCTGAAACGTCTCCCGTATCTCGTAGATACATCTTCTTCTTACTTTCCAATGCTCGACTCTACTTCGGCGTGCAACACCAAAGCTGAGCTCGGGCTATAGGCAACTCGCGTAATTGCGCAGAACTTCGTATCTGTTCTGCACGGCGCGATTGATCCTCTACCTGCACCAGAACCTCTAGTCAATTATGTCTTCCCCAGCTGCGCAAGCCAGCATGAGCCTGGAGCAGCTGATTCAGGCTCTACCACAAGAGCTGCGGGACATGATCTTCGGCTTCGCAATCATAGTCGAGTCCAACAAGACCATCAACATTAGTCGTGATTACAAGCCGCCATGGCAGATCGCCCTCGATTCCGAGACGAGACGAGAGAACGCGCAAAAATACCACTCGAGCAATGTCTTCTTCTCTGCGAACGCTTCCAAGCCAAACACAGCCGGAATCAGTAGCTACCGCCACCCAAAGAACGAGCTTATCCTTCAGTGGCTGAATTCTCTTCAGCACGAACATGTACGCGAGATTCGGAACCTCTATCTGGGCTGGTCTGTTCATGCCACTGTGGCCGAATACATGGAAATACTTCCGCTGCATGTCAGTACACAGCTCGCGATCGAGAACATGGCCTCGACACTGAAATGGTGGGTGGGATGCCGACATGCAGATGGCGTGCTACTGCGGCGAGACTGCGTTAAGGCTTTATGGATCAAGGTTGGCAGCAAAGGGCAAGTTTCAGATGCGGAATGGTTGGACTGGCGAGGATGGTGGGAGCGTCGAGATTTCAGTCTTGAGATGGGATGAGACTGCACGTGGGAAAGAGGTCAGTTGACGCCATGCGCTTCTGAACGCTGGCTGAGCTCGTAAGCTATCAAGTCTTGCACAGAAAGCATGTCTGGCACCCAATGGCTCGAGCTCGGAGGGCGGAGGATACTGTACCAGGAGATGAGGCCAGTTGTCGCTGTTCAGCGTTACTAGAGGTGGTCACTCAAGCCTCCCTTGTGATCCAGTGTATTCCTCCCTCCCTAAGAGGTATCGTGCTGACGGCCATCTGGACAATTCAGACTATACAACATTAGGGGTATGTCCTCATCGCACTCATGTGGAGTGCCCGGCGGGCAAGATTGGCACTAGAACTAGCCCATACGCTGCACAATCGACCCTCTGGGAAGGTTTTGGGTCCTTGATCTGTGCCGCACTGCCGCCAGTCCCATTCTGGTGATCTTTGTCCATCTCTTTCAGTGCTTGTTGGCACTGTGCAGTCCCTCGCCGTCCCACTCCCATGGTCCGCGTACATGCTGAATCTTTTCATGGATAGTCGCTCGTCGGTGGGATGAGAATGCAGTTTAGGTCATCGAAAATTAGTCGTCAAAACCAGGCTCTTTAGCATTTGCGATGACCTCCTCTTTGCTGACAATGTGTACCCTTCGCCATGATATGTCAAGGCTGAAGTCGTGAAGGAAGATTCTCGGCAGGATTTAGCCTTCCTTCTGGAAGCTATTTGACTTCACCTCATGCCTTCCTTTTCCATCCACAGGCTTGTCACACTTGCAGAGAACATCGCGTCGTGAACAAAGTACCTCCACATCGTAGCCACGGCCATACCAAGCCTCCGCGTTCATCGCAAAAGACATGACAAGCCTAGCTACCATCCCGAAGAAACCACGAAACCTAGAGTAAGAACAACAACAGCCCTTTGTCTGAAGTGGAGCCATACCACCAAGACCATGCATCTCTTTACGTTTATCTACTTTGTATCGATGCGATGGATTCATACTCACTACTAATGTCCCAAACACGGAACAAGAAAGCGAAGACAGCAGGCAAATCCTCCAAGCCAGCAGCTACACCGCCCACACCACCCTCGAGTACCGAATCCACACCATCCTCAAGCAATGAATCCCCCAAACAAACCCGAAAGCAAGCGATAGCGACCCACCTGGAATCCATAGCCCTCTCGCTAATCTCAGCAATCAATGCTCGGCACTTCGACGCATCCCAATACCCTTACACGCATATCTCTCCGACTTTTCTAGGTCTAGATGAGAGGCCTCCAGATGCCGTAGATCGTGAGTCTCCACACGTACATGAGTGCCCGTAAAGCCAAAGACCATTCGACTGAATCACATCCTCAATGCCCCCACAGCCACGCCTCTCGCTGACATTCCGACAGTATCCCCCCGCCCCCTCACCTCCCAACTCTCATTGTACTCTTACATCTGCACCAAATATCCCAGATACTGGGTTCGAATCTTTGATTTAAACACCGAAATCGATGAAACGAATGGAAAAGCTGTGATTTATTTCTCTGGGGAGACGGGAGGGTTACATGAAGATTTGGTGATGCCTAGTGTGGGGGAGTTGGGGTTTGAAAGGCATGATGATGGGAAGTGGTGGTGTGTGAGTAGTAGGGGAGTTAGGGGGATGGTTGATGGATGTGAGTTGAAGAACACCTGAACGAGCGAAGGGGGAAAAGTGGGGTTGGACGGAATGTGCTGATGATGAGAAAAAGGCGTATGGAGAATTGCTAGGGAAGCATTTGAGGTACGACCATTTCTTGATATTTGATTTCTTGATTTGCAATTTCCTCCTTCTACCTGAGAAAGATATGAGATGTGAGTCTCGAACCACTTGCGCATAGCTCTGTATCAGCTCCATCCCTTCGCTTCCTGCGCCTGTGCTAACCGATTGGGGTATATTTAAATCATTCTTCGTCGTGAAATTCGTTTCAATGTACGCAGCGTTTCGCTTCAAAAGTCGCTCAGGACCTCCTACTCGCTGCCCTCATATTCCTCAGAAATGCCAAATCACAGCTCAGGTATCTCCTCACGCGTCCGGATCATCATCAGCCATCGACGCAGCTCTGGATCCTGGACGCTTTTGGCCGATCATGGTCTCGTCGGCGATTCTCACCTGCACGTCACGCGCATGGCAGATGACGAGCGCCAGGGCCAGAGAGTTCCACACATCGTAATTTGGATCTTGGAAGTCGAGGAACGCCATTGAGCTGCACTCGTCTGTGTCGACGCGATAGGCCATGACGCAGGCCAGGGTGTACGAGGCTGCGATGACGTAAAATGTCGGAAGCTCGTACGAAAGCAAGGTGTGGTTCGAGGAACGGGAAGCTGGAGAGAACTCGACCGATCTGGCAACTCTGAATGCATTTTTCCACCTTTTCGCCAGCTCGCGGCACTTGGCCTCGGCGTTCTCCTTGATGAGGTCGGCATGAGTTTCCGCTGGTTGATACTCTTGCACCATGACGGGTATGGCAGTCTTCTTGTCCAGCCCAGCATCGTTTTGTGCCCATTTGTTGTAATCGCGCACAGCACGTCTGATCTCCTCTTCTGGTTCGACCGGGCCTTCCAGGTACTTGCGATCGCGGACTCGGCCTCCGAGATCCAGGAGATGCTGGAGTGCCTTGCTTGCATGGAAGTGCTTGCCGCTGATGCTGCCGATAATAGCATCGTCGGTCTCCTCGAAAAAGCCGTCTGGCAGAAAATTGTACTCGAACTTCATGTAAGCTGGTAGCAATGGCTCGTATCCTCGCTTCAATATGCGATGGAGCAAGGTGATGTAGTCGTCATCCCAACCCTGCTCGCGCAACACTTCCTCTTGAAACTCGCTGTGGTCGAACGATGGAGGCAGCATGACCAGCTTGCGCCGCTGTGGAGAATTGTGATATGCCTCGTCATCAACCACCAGCGACATGTCATCCACCTCATCAGCCATCTCGTCCAGCGTGGGAGACTTAGTCCTCGAATAGCGTTGCGATGGCGTGCGAAGGTAGGGACTATGATCGGTGTAATCCTCCATCACTGAATCCTCCTCATACTCGGCGATGACCGGCGTTTGCGGTTCGAAGTCCATATCTTCCACTTCAATCTTTGGTTGCTTGACGCGACTACTTCGTTCCGAACTGCTTGGTGTGTGTAGACGCTTCCTCTTGTGCCCAGTGACCGGTGCGCTGGCTGGACTCGATGTTGGTCGTACTCTCCAATCTCTGACTCGCTCAGATGGGCTCATAGATCGCGTGGACTGTCCAATCTCGTCCAGCGACGCCTTTCGAGCACTTGCCGGGTAAGCAGGTTTCTTGTAAACAATAGCGTCGGACTGCGGTGTGGGCAGAGGTGCTTTGGCGGCCTTCCGAGGCGAGACATAGTCCCACAGACTGTCTGAGAGCCGTTTGATAAACGCCATCACTTGCGGAAAGTCGGTGTGCGGATAAGTGAGGTTTGAAGTCTGAGGTCTTATTTCTTGCCCGCGATAGCAATAACAACTTTGCGACAACACACTCTCGACTCTGATCAGTTGACGGTGGCTGGCGACGGGCGCAATCGATACGAATGCTGCATTCGGTAGGTCTACACTCGTCAAATACCACAGCGAGACACTTGAGACTGACTATCGCCTGCGCGACGGAAAGAGACAAGGTCACATTGTTGCCTTGGCTGGCATTGTCGCATTCAGGTGAAAGAAGGTGCATGCCACATTCTGAAACACGAGACCCTTGACGGATCCGGCCCACATGCGCAAGAAGCATGAACCATCCCACAACTTCGGGTCCGTCGATCTCCCGCAACTCAGATCTGCTGCATGCCGGTTCTGTAAGTACTTCTCATACTGACATTTCTACTCTCTCACTTTTCTCTATAGTACCACACTTTCATCTCACTCAACGGCAAAAGGACATATACGGAGCTACGCGGTTTTATCACAGGACTTATGCGCTGTTTCCGCGACGCGTGACGGCATCGCTACGTGATACGCGCTGCCAGCACGACGCGTATCTCTCAGCACGCTTGTGGCCGGACGCGATCTGCACTTTCTCAATGCCCGCTCGCTCCCACCTTTCCTTCTCTCCACTACACCACACAACACTTTCAGAGCAAGCGCTTCCGTGAAACCACGAACACAAAGCCACTCAAGCGAAAACGCACATATCAAGCCACACAATCGAAATCAAGCATCAGAACTGCATGAACCCGCTATTGAAGCGCGAGAAGAAAGGACGAGTCGGCGTGCTCTACAGCGAGAAGTACCTTGGCTACAACGCCAATGGCCCTCTCATATCACCAGAGCTTCACACCTACCGAAAGCATCTGTGGCACTCGCCAGTAGATCATTGCGATCCTGAGGTGTACGACGTCATCAAGAGCAGCGTCTTTGACACCCGCAGAAACGGAAGGCGCACCTACGACGCTTACTTGCCAACGGTGCCTATGGACATTGACTCCGAGCCTTTCCAGACCACCGAGCCAGCCGGTGGAAATCCAGACGTCTCAATGGACTGGGAGACTTCAGAAGCCCCACGCGTACACTTCACACCCACAGCACGCGATCCAAAGCCGCGTACCGCAAATCTTGGTCCAGCGCCAACAAAGATGGGCAAATCTGCTCTGGTGAAACGCATACAAGCATACGACAGTATCGTCGACCAGTACGTGCCGCAGACACCCCACAAGTGGAATCCCGACGTCGACTTTTCCATACCAAGTGGGCTTGCCGAAGAGAAGAAACCGCAGCTGTCGTCGCCTCCGGCTTCCAGCAGCCCTTTTCTGTCGTCGCCACTGAAGAGTGCTCCAGCAGCACCACAGCGAAATAACCACTTCGAAGTGCCAGAGTTCAGCACCTTCATGTCCGACGAGTTTTCGGAATTTTCGCCAGAGAAAGCCTCCACGCCTGCAGCAGTGAGAGCATTTAGTACCTCGCCAAAGGCCAGGTCACCACCAAAACGCAAAGAGCTGTCGCCAGAAGCGCAAAACTCGCCGTTCCAGTCTCAGTTTACATCGCCAACAGAGCGTAAAAAGCTGTCACCAGTGTCACGACGTTCACCGTTTCAGTCTCAGGCACCGAAGCCGGAAGTTCTATACCCAGGCTTACAGAACAGCATCAACGAGCAGCAGTATATTCTCGCAGAACAAACAGTATACGAAGAATCAGATTCCATCCCAGAGCCCATTCGCAGGATTGGCGGCATGGTTGTTGGATTGGTCACCACAACCGTAACGACATTTATTCCTGCTATTATTGGCGCAGTCTGGAGATCCATCTGGCGCAACAGCACCACTACCAGCACGCCACGTGCATCGCGAGAGCCGCAGGAGATTTTCGCAGTCGAAACAGCTCCAAACAGTGGCAAGCGCCGAGCGGTCGCAAAGCAAGACCTGATGCCGACCCCACCACCAGAAGCCGGAGCGATTGAATCGCAAAGAACCGGCAATACACCGCCACAGATGGCGACTCCACCGGACTCCCGTCCAAACAGCAGAGACGAGGAACCTAAGAAGGATGCTGCTCCTCCGTCCCGTCGCCCACGAGGCATGTTGCCAGCTCCAGGACATACGGCTCTTGACTATTTCGCTAGTACCGTCGGTCATATACCGCGTCCAGTGTCTGCCTCGAAGTACGTTCCAAAAGGCCCCAGCAAACTTGAGTTGGCTGCCAGGGAAGCTCGGAAGGCAATGATGGAAAGGCAGCGGGAGGAATTCAAAGAGCTTAAGCAGAAGCGCGACGAGAAAATCAACGATCTCATCGCCAAGGCCCAACGGGTCACCATCGAGACTCCAGAGCAGAAGAGACTCAGGCAGAGCGTTAGCACACGCAAATCCCGCGCAGAGGCAGCTGCAGCGGAGAAGATCAGAAAGGAGGAAGAGCTTCGACAGGCGGAGGAAGAAGCTCGCTTGCAAGCAGAGAAAGAGGAGCGCGAAAGAATTGAGGAGGAATTGCGCAAGAAGGAGGAAGAACAAGCCAGAGTTGCAGCACAGCTCGCTGCAGAGGAGGAAGAGAAACGACTCAAAGAAGAAGCGGCTCTCAGAGCAGCGCAGGTCGCAGACAGACCGCTGATTCCGACCTTGAGCGATGAGTTGGAAGCGAAGATTGCTACCACCATGGCCATTACCGATGCCAGCAAGATCGTTTGCAAGACCAGCGCCGGTGTCGAGCTCACACGATACGATCTCGGACGGGTCCTGCCACAACCCAACGAGAAATTGCTTCGAAATATCCCACGAGGCAGCAAGGGTGGTCCAGGCCTCTGGCTGAACGATGAGTCCGTCAATGGCTTCATTTCCGCTATAGTACAGCGGAAACTCGATCAGGTCGGCTACAGCAAGCGCGCAGATGTCGTTCCAGCCTACGTCGCCTACGATACGAACTGGTACCCAACCTACAAGCAAAAGGGCATCAACGGCATCGGCAGATGGAGTCGCCGCAAGCATATCGCAGGCGAGAAGCTGCTCCAGTGCGAGAAAATCTTCTTCCCGTGCTCTACAGGCGCGCACTGGACCCTTCTCATCATCTCTCCGAAGGCAAGAACGATCGAATTCCTTGATTCGGCCCACGGAACGCGCTCTAATTGGCTGAAAATCGCCAGAGAATGGCTGGCAATGGAGTTGGGAGGAAGCTACAAGGCTGAGGAGTGGAAGGAGGGGTCCGCGAAGAGCCAATCACAGCTAAACCTCGACGACTGCGGGGTATTCACATGCATGAACGCACTGGCCAGTGCTGAGGGAAGGGACTTTAGTGAGGTAACTGCGGTGCGGGACATGCCGCTAGCGCGGAAATTCATAGTGGGAGTGCTTGTAAATGAGGGATTCGAGCAGTAGTGACTGCCTTTTGGGATAGAGTTTTTGGGGTTTTTGGGAAGGAGCAATCGTTTAGATACCCCTCGGCGTAGAGCCTCGCTCCGCCTGCATTAACGAGACTATGACATTCATCTCCTTTCTCGACTCTTTTCAGTGCTTCCAAACTTCGGAGTTGAGGTGAATTCTGGTCAAATTTGGCTGATTTTGTGAGCTTCCAGGTGCTCACCTCAGCTCTCTCCGCGGGTTGAAATGCGTTGAGAAGGGACGTGGTGAGCGTAGAGTAGGGGTGGAGAGTGGAGTTGAGGGCTTGAGGTGAAGGGTAGGAGGTTCACATTTGGGCTGTTTTTGGCCCTCGCTCCGCCGTATGGTGTGACTCCAAGGTCCTCGGCTCAGTTCTCAAGTGTTTTGGCCCTGTGTTTGAATTTGGAGTTGCTCCCAGGTGACGCTCCCAAACGCTCACATTTGGCCTGTTTTTTGCCCTCGCTCCGTCTCAGAGTATGGTTCTAAGGTCTTGGCCCCAGTTCTCGAGCATTTTGGCCCTGTGATGAAGTTCGGAGATGCTCCCAGGTGAAGCTCATATATGCTCACATTTTGGCCTGTTTCGCGGTGTCGCTCCGCGGTAAATGTGTCTCGAAGGTGCTCGCATCACTTCTCGAGTATTCTGCCCGATAAGCTATTGCGGAAGAAACGTCCAAATTTGGCGCTTAAAGTAGTTCCTCGCTATCTTTTTCGTAGCTTTCGGCGTGTAGCGGGATTAGTCTCGAGTTATCTTTTTATTAGTCTCGAGTTATCTTTTGCGTAGCAGTCGGCGGGTAGTAGTATTAGCCTCGAGATATCTTTTTCGTAGTAGGCGGCGGGGGGCGGCGTTAGTCTCGAGATATCTTTTCGATAGTTGAAAGTTATCTTTTCTGTAGTAGGCGGCAGGTAGCGGAGTTAGACTCGAGATATCTTTTCGATAGTTGAAAGTTATCTTTTTCGTAGTAGGCGGCGTGCGGCGGCGATATCTCTAAGATATCTTCTCGATAGCCGAAAGTTATCTTTTTGTTAGTTGAAATATATCTTTTCGTTAGCCGTGTTCATAAGCGTGACTCCACTCGGCAGAGAGGACGGAGGTGCTGATTTGAGTTCTCGAGTTGTCTCGATCTAGCTCCTACTCTCGGAGAGGCGCTGGCGTGAGACTCTGCATGTTCACCTCAGATTGCTCTCGACTCTACGGATCCACTATGCCTGAGGTGCTCGTCTCCAGTTGTGAGTTTTCCTGGGATAGTAAAGTCTCGGAGAGAGTTCGCTGTGGGGTCCTGTATGTTTACCTGGCTTTTCGCTCCACTCCACGAGGCCACGATGTCTGAGGTGCTCATCTGCTTCTGTGAGTGTCCGTGGTATTAATCCAGGTCTCAGAGAGGTCATGACGTGAGATCTGGCGTGTCTACTTGGCATCCACTCCACTCCACGAGACCACGATCTCTAAAGTATTCATCTCCTGTTGCGAAAGCCTGTAGTACGAAGTTAAATGTCAGAGAGGGTATAACATGATCTCCAATGCTCACAATGCCGTTCGCTCCGCTCCGCTCCACAGACCTTTATTCTCTGAGGTGCTCAACTCCTTTCTTGGACCCTCGAATGATAGTGGAGTGGCGGAGGTGATAAGATGCAAAGCTGTCATTCTGTAGGCTGATGCTATGGTCTTTTCTCCTCTACAAGTGTACGGCCACTCTCTTGGTCATGTACTTGTCAATACCCCAGAGTCCAAAGCAACTGAGAATCGCTAGCACTCCAAATGGAATGCTGACATAGTACAGCAACGGGAAGCATTTCGCGTACAAGTTCTGCCCGGCCTGCACGATTGTCGCAAGCTCTTCTGGTGTGTTGATCTCAGGAAACAGCTCCAGGTAGTGGCTGAGAGGACCTGCTGTCATAGTTGTGACAAGCTCTTCGATTCGTTCGACTGGATTGCCGCTGTCGCCAAAGCCGACACTCAAAGCTGGGAAGGCGATGAGGTATGGATCAGTAGTAGCCAGCTTTCGGACGCGAGACTTGAAGATGTTGTAGAACATGGACTTGCCAATGACCTGACCGATCATACGAATGACCAAGCTGAGAGCAACAGAGGTGCCGATAAGGTCGTCGGGGCTGATGACCGAGAAAACGACCTGCGATGGAAGCAGAACAGCACCGACACCGATGAGGCCGAAGATCATTGGCGCCCAGACTGTGTTGATATCGGCAGGATCGAACAGGGACATACAGCCCATACCTACTCAAGCGGTCAGTGTGTGAATCTAGGGAGGAGGATCTGATGAACTTACCAACGACCTGCAAGCAGCAGAAGAACAGCAGAACCCATTGGATGTGATTCTTGAAGACGGTGATCAGAATCGCAGAGATGATTGCACCACCAGCGATACAAAAACCGAGCGGCAACAACCAAATTCCAGCATCCTTGAAACTCGCGCCATAGACACTGTATGTCTGAATTGTCCAGAACACCGTCAAAGGTACATAATTGATACCAGAAGTCAGACAAAGCGCAGATACGGAGAAGAAATGCCTCTTGCTTTGGACGAGACGACCGGGGAACATCGGATACTTGACGACGCATCGCTCGTAGCAGCCGAAGATGACCAGAGTGACAACGCCAAATACCAGCATGCAGATGACCTGAGCTGATCTCCAAGGGTAGAACTGACCGCCCCAGTTGATTCCGATGAGAAACAGAACCACTCCAAGGATCGATAGAACACTACCACCCCAGTCGAGTCGCTTCAGCAATTCAATCTTTGACATGCCAATGGCAGTCGGTCGTGGTGGAGGGTTGTAGTATATGACGAGTACGACCAGCGAGATCGCAGACCAGATTCCGAGCACGAGGTAGATGTATCGCCAATCATGTTCGGCAATGAGCTGTCCATACAGTGATGCAGGAGCGAAGGGTAAAAACCCGATAACAATGTAACCTATTGTCGCGCCACGTTTCGCAACAGGCACAAGTTCGGACGCAGCAGCAATAACTGTCAGGATCTGAATACCAATAGCAGCTCCGGCAATGACTTGTCCACAGAGATAGCAAGCAAAATTTGGGGCAGCGCCTTGCAGGATGAAAGAGAGAACGGCCAGGACCAGACTGAAACAGATAATGCCTTTGCGACCCATCAAGTCTGACAAGCTGCCGACGAAAGGTGCAATCGCTCCGGTGGAAATGTAAGGTGCGACCAGAATCCAGACTAGGTTGTCCATGGCATCGAGGTCGAATGCGATGACTGTGAAACTCGTAACCAGGAAGAGGGGAGTGACTTCAGCGACCACGAACGCCATTGCTAGACCTAACATGGTCATGAAGAATGAGAATGTGACCTGATACTCTCGTTCAGTACAATCCTTGTTGGCATCAAATGAGGAGGACTCACCTTGTTCTCGACATTCTGCTCCTCCGACTCATGTTCGTCTTTCGGCGAGGCATCACTATCGCCATCGGTCTGCCTGGTCTCGACCTTCTCCAGGCTGGAGAGGTTCTGCTGTTTCTCTTCCGCAGGCATGATCGTAGGAGCACCTGTTCAGGAACAGAGCAAGATTGAGAGCGTGTCCTGCCAGCTAGAGATGAGAGACAACCACATGGCGGTTCTATATCACAACGGTCTGATTCGCCAAGCACCTCGGTACGCTAGGTATTGCACCTGTAGTCGTGTGCCAGTGCTGTGGAAATCGTGTGGTCACAGGTACCGGCCAAGACACTGCCATGTGCGTCTGTAACGTTAGGTAGCCAGTCAAGGAAGGATGAATTGCGCTACACAGCAGGTCTGGAAGCTTGACAAGACATTTGTCTCTCCTTGGAGGCGGGAAGGAGCGCTTGGAAGTGGGGTACATGGTGGAACTGCCAATGCTCGCCGCGCTTCTTGCCAATGGCTGCGAAAGACCAAAAACAGAAACGAGCTGTACGAGATAGGTGTATAAACCGGGAAGGGAGATGTGTATAGCAGTCATAGTTGTTTTGTGCTTCCGCAACAGCTCATACAATTCCTCAGATCGAAATCATATTGCTGTCGAGTCAGCTCGTACCTGGACGTGTAGCTCGCGAATCTTGGCTGCAGCTCTGAAAAGACCGGGCAATATGTATATCACATTATTGCTGTAGTCGACAGTAGCTTTCACTACTCTCTCGCCTATACTGCAGAGTCCATAGCGCTAACTGCTCGCCAGCTCGGTTGAACGTCGATAGGCTATGCTGGTACACGCCATGCCAGATCAGCGCGTTCGAACCTGCTTCTGAGTAGCACATCTTGAGGCTTCTCCTCGTGACAACCCAACATGGCTCGAGGCGTGTAGGTAGAGTGGGCCTCGCGACGATGTGTATGGTCTAGTGATAGACAGCCACCTTCTTTCGTGGAAGATAATCACCTTTCGCATCATATTGAGACCTTCTGTGCGATTCTGTCACCATTATCGTCCAGAAAAAGAGCAGTCTATCGAGAGCGAGCTACATGCGTACCAGAACCTCTGAACGGAGCGCGTGGAGCATCTCTCGAGCGTGCATCAAGTGCCTGCCTGCGCGGATTTGTAGCAATTAGCAAATAGGTAATGGGCAAACCATTCATGCGCAACGTCGTGGTCTCCAAGGCGCAAGCGATTTGCATTTGGGCTTGAGCGGACATGAACATGGACCAACAGAAAGCAGGCCATGGCATTCAGCTGTGCCACACGCGAAGTGTCACCACAGAAATGAGGCTCACATCTTGTTCGGTGGCAGATCCAGCTGGGCTTTTGAAGCCAAGTAGGTCCAAGGCCTTGTGTGCTTGTCCGTCCATTGTCCAAACCATTATGCCTCGGTAGGCTTGTCTTTGCGCAGACCGCTGCTCTTGTACATGCACTTCATGCTAGACGTTCTTCCGCCGTCCAGAGCTACTCGAGTGTCTTGGATTCTGCTGAGTTCCCAGGGTGCAAAGCACGTTGATGCGGATGGGACGAGTCGAATGATTCTCGCGCGGCGTCAGATGCTTGATTCGACTGGCACAAGTGGTGCGCTGTATTGTCTTTGTAACCAGTACGCTGGCTCATGCGAAGTGTCATCGTTCTTTGCGAGGATGTGTGAACTCTCCGGCGTCTCTTTTAATTGAGAAGTTCTCACCGAGATGGTTTGATGTGCAGGGAGTGTATGAAAACGACCGTCTATTTTTGGTAACAGCATTTCCGAAGCCTATTTCATGCTCTGTACTAACATGCCAGGGCCCAGGAGCTTCTAAACAACAAATCTCTATGACACCCTTCTGTGCTTGGACATGGTCTTCCACGTTCCAGGCCATCAGGATGTGAATCCTACACCACCGAGCTAATTGACAGAAGCACTACCGCCCACTCGACCAATGGACGGATCACCGCACGTCACTCTGAAATTCGTACTCATATTCCACCCATTCGTCGCGAATGACTGTCCCTCGAAGCCAAATTCCGTTGTCGTCCAGTTTCCAATGCTGCACGCAGGCTCCGGGCTTTGTGGCTTCCAGATCTCGATGTCGCAATACCTCAAAATCTGTGGTCCATACATTGCGAAGCAACTTGATCCTGCGATGATACCGTCCTCAATAAGATCTGGTCGACCGACATCTTTGTCAGTGAGAGAGGTGCAGCCTGTGCTTCCGTTGCCCCATCGGAGAGCCAGCAGGTCTCCGTTGCAAGAGTTGGGAGAGAAGACGTTGCCGGAGTAGATGCCTATGAACCAGTAGCTGGTATTGCCGGCCATGGCACCAGGATCGTTGTCTTGGGTGCCATCGGGGTCACTGCCGGTTTGCAAAACTCCAGTTGAGGCGTTGTCTTGTGCCCAGGCTGTCGCTGCGAAAAGGAAGGCGGTCAGGATAGTAAAAGGCCTGAAGGTCTTCAGGAGTGCCATTGTGATGATCAGCGCTTGATGTGCTCGCTTTGGTTGTTGAAAGAAGGCGATACTGGTGATGAGGCATGGGGAAATATATACACGATACGGACCTACCAAATTCCGCTCGCATTCTGCGAAATTGAATGCGAAGCGAGGCTAAGGCTGTGTCCATGCCATCTCTTCACGGAAGACACTACGCGTCAAGCCGCGCCTCAGTATGAGTGAAGGCGTCTTGTTCACATCCGACAAGCACTTGTCTTGGCTCTAGGTGTAACAGGTCGAATGTCATAGCGCGAAGAAAGGGATCCTTGCGGGACCAAATATCATGTATGCGATACGATGCATGACGCCCGAAATGCGAGGTCGTAGAACGATTTGGTTTCTCTCCAGACCTATGACGATCCAGTGGCTCACCTTGAAGTGCAACAATGGGGTCCCAAGACCACTCAGTTAGATATTTGCACTCCGAACTCCACAGCTTCCTGATATTTGGTTTTCGTCCAGGAAAGTCACACTGTTGGCACGACCAGGAGATCGGAGACCTTAGCTTGGGGCATGATCTGGTATTCGATGACTTCTCTCAGGCACATAGTCTCGTTGGCTGTTCAGATATCATGTGTATCGGTCCTCGCATTATCCTGGAGCGCAGCAGTTGAGTAGCGTAGGCTTCAGCCAAATTTCATCTTCGTGTTGCGGTAATCCGGCGTTCAGCCGACCTTTCCCAAGTGTGATAGCTGCATATGTAGGTAACTCCGGTGGCTATGCAAGACATACGATATGATGAGGCGCTGAAATCGACTCTTCGTGAGATGCTGGATGGCGTGCAGTAACAAGATGTCTCGAGCTTGCCCTGCATTATCCTGAACCTTCCGAGCGTGATGAGACAAACACACTCGTGCTGAGAACAACCCACGTTGCTCGTACATCTTCGTACACATTTCGTAGTCAGCTTGTACACCATTTGCAAGCTGTTCGTTCCTCACAACACTCGGTTTAGACACAGGTCGTCTCGTGGACGTCTTTAGCATCGATTTCGGTCTGTGGTGTTCCATATCTGGAGCACACGAGATTTCTGGACCACGCTATTCAGTCTAGTTCGCCAAAGCACAGCACCGCGAGGCAGCGACAACACTTGCCACAATCGCCTTTGGAAGGCAACGGCACGGTCAGTACCTTGAGGCCAACACCATGACAGCCACATTGAGAACACCACGAGCTGTTCTCTGATCACTATTTTGAGCAGCATTCACTGGTCTTCCAAACGCGAAGCTCGACATGCGGCCGCAATGAAATTGACATTCCGCATTGTATGATGCCAGGGACGAATGCTGAGCGGACGAAAAGTGCTGTATGCTTCGGATCCCATGCGAGTACAGATTGCAGGTGGACGGCCATTTCACTTTCTCAAAGAAGGGCTTCGTCTTTCTTGGCTGGTGTTTGTCCTCTTCATCGGGATGAAGTACTTTGTGATGATAGTGTCCCGATGTGGACTTGCGCTCAAGAGTAATCCCAAGCTTTGCCAGGTGTTGCAACCCCAGCTAGGTGACCACCAATCTTGACCAGCAAGCTTATCAACTTCATCAAGCCAACCTGGACATGTCTTCAACCATGTCGTCAAATTGTGGTCCAGATTGGCCCAAACGAAAGAAAGTTGAAGAGCGGCACTTCACGGCAAAGTGGACACACGAATGAACACCACGGTGATCAAGCATTTCGACGATAAGCTCGGCAAGGTAATCCTGAAGCCTCGCGTGGTGGTGGTGGAAGAATGCGGCCGACTCCATTTAGCACCGAGCTGGTCAATGACCATGCTCGTTAATATAGCATAATAGCAGCCATCGCCGTCTCCACTGGAGACAAGCCTTACAAACGTCGATCACCTCCGCTCGATCTGAGGAAGCATGAGATACGTGACGATGGTATCTCAAGAAGCATCTCAGCCACCGGCGGCATACTATACTGGCTCGCCAAAGTACGTCGAGGATGACTCGCAGAAGGCACGCCATGATGAGGAGAAGGGCGGAAGCTCGATTGACACCTCGGACGCAGAAAGCGGACATCAGCTGAAGCGCGAGCTGCGAGGTCGCCACATGCAAATGATTGCAGTAGGAGGTGCAATCGGGGCCGGTCTTTTCGTCGGTTCTGGCTCCGCATTGCAAGCTGGAGGACCGGCTTCTCTGGTGCTAGGCTTCATCGTAAGTGTACATGACACAGAAGTGTAGAAGTATGCTGATACTCATGAAGATCATCGGATTCATGCTACTTCTGACCATGCAAGCTTTAGCCGAGCTGGCCGTGCTCTTTCCCGTAAATGGTGGGCATTTAGCGTCTTCAGTGGAGTGGTGGATGTAATCGTGCTAACCTCAGCATCAGGAGCATTCTTCACATATGCTGTGCGATTCATTGATCCTAGTTGGGGCTTCGCAATTGGCTGGGACTATGCAATAGGATGGCTTGTAATCTTGCCATTCGAGATCACTGCAGCCAGCCTGACGATCGCCTTTTGGGATTCGGCAAAGGATATCAATATCGGCGTCTGGATAACTGTCTTTCTGGTGGCCCTATCGGCCGTGCAGATATTTGGCGTTCGTGGCTATGGTGAAGTCGAGTTCGTCCTCAGCATCATTAAAATCCTGGCTTGCACCGGATTCATCATCCTTGGAATCATTATCAATTGCGGAGGTGTGCCAACTGACGACCGAGGCTATATCGGCGCTCGCTATTGGCATGATCCGGGTGCGTTCCGCCATGGCTTCAAAGGTTTCTGCTCCGTCTTCGTAACAGCGGCATTCGCTTTTGGTGGCACGGAGCTTAGTGGACTTGCGGCAGCAGAAGCCAAAAATCCTCTGAAATCCATACCACAAGCGACGAAGCAGGTGTTCTGGCGCATAGCGTAAGTCCTTCTGTCTTGCTTCGAATTCAGACTTGCTAAGACTGTCACAGCTTCTTCTACGTTGTATCGCTCTTCATTCTCGGCCTGATCGTACCCTCGGATTCAGATGTGCTTCTCAACTCCCATGGCGCCAATACCAAAGCATCCCCGTTTGTCTACGCAATGGTCCTGGCAGGTATCAAGGGTCTACCTTCAGTGTTCAACGTGGTGATCTGCCTTTCGGTACTGTCAGTCGCAAATAGCAGCGCTTTTGGAAGTACAAGAACCATGCAAGCCCTGGCAGCTCATGGTATGGCGCCCAAAGCCCTGGCATACATCGACAAACGCGGTCGTCCCTCGTGGTGCGTGCTTATTCAGCTCTCGTTTGGACTCCTGGCCTTCGTCAACGAGGCTACAGATGGCGGGCCGCAATTCTTCAACTGGCTCTTGGCTTTGACAGGACTGGCAAACTTCTTCATTTGGGCCACCATATGTTTCAGTCATATACGATTCCGAGCTGGCTGGAAAGCCCAAGGCAGGTCCGTCGAGGAGATTCCTTACAAGGCCTTCTTCGGAATATGGGGCTCCTATGTTGGAATTGCGATGAACATTCTCTGTCTCATTGCATGCTTCTACGTCGCTCTATGGCCCATCGGCGGCTCACCGAATGCTAAAGACTTCTTCGAATCCTACTTGGCTGCCCCGCTGATTCTGTCGATGTACATATGCTGGAAGGTATATCGTAGGGACTGGAAACTCTTCATCCGCGCCGCCGAAATGGACGTCACAAGTGGTATGCGACATAACCTCGCAGAGCTGCGAGACATGGCAGAGGAGAGGCAGAGGACCCTGGGACTGGCTAGCTGGCCGAAACGCGTTGTGAGAGCTCTTTTCTAACCAAAAGCACTTCCAGATCAATACTTCTAGAATGCGATGAATGCCCTGTGCTACCAAGGGTTAGCAATCCCATCGCCTTCAAATGCTGCAAATGACAACATTCCTAGGCGTTTGTCGGCCGATCCCAATCGCAATTTCGCAGTCATTCTGATGATAAGCTGCTCTGCACTGACATTACGCGTTCCAGAACCCGTTGAGCGGTCGAGATGCTCTAGCTTGGCTGCCCTTGCATGCCTTTGTTTGCGGACTCGGATCCGCTTGCCGCTGAAGCTTGTGATGCTTGATCTACCAAGCGGTAGAGCGCATTTGAAGAGCTGGTCTTATTTTCCTTCCTGACGGCTCCTCGACATGTATGAAGTTCGAAATGTGCCCACATACTACATTTTATTGATCTCTGCTTCACTTTCATTAGCTGTGAGGTACAGAGTCGATCGAGCCCATTACGACAAACACGGCTATCCGATTCTGGAGAACCTCGAAAACGAATACGATTTCAGTTATGCGCGAATCACGGCTGGAGCACAGCGTTACGAAGATGCGAGAAATAGCAGGAGACAGGCAGTTCAAGGGAGTACGTCGTATCGACAAACGATTACGACCACGTTTATTGGCACAGACGGCTTCACAACTGTACCATATGCCACAAACGGTCAGCAGTGCTCCACGATCAGCAACAATATCATGGCTGTCAGGGTCCCTAACGGTATCGAGTACATCTACATGTGCGGAGGAGCAGTGTCAGGATTTATCACCTATGACTTCCAAGCAGCAAGTTTCAGCGCCTGCATGCCGGCATGCGATACCTCTCCCAACTGTACTGGGTGCTCCTACAATTCTGGAGCGAACTTTGGCATGCAAAATGCGGCGGGGCAAGGCAGATGCACGTACAAGGTATGAGACATCTCAATAGGCCAGAGCCCTTGTGACCAACGGACAAGCTTTAGACAGACAATAACGGTATGACCTTCACCACGAGCAACACGAATCAGTTGCAAATTACCAGAGTTGCTGGCATGCAAAAGCTGGCTTATATGAGGAGTAATGAGCCCGCATGCAGCAGCGAGAGTTTCAAGCTGATCAAGAGACAGCATTCTTTTCCACCACGACTACAACGAGCACGACTACAAGCACGACAAGCACAACTACAAGTACTACAACCACTACGGTGAGTCAGTCGAATGTCAGTATATTCGTTTGATGGACGCCGGCCTGACGGTCTCCAGTACACTTTCGATCAAAATGGCGTCTACTCTTGGTAGCCCACAGTCCCGCCACCGTGATTATGCACCCGAAAAGTGTTGCTAAAGAGCACGATGAACGAGTAAAAGTCACATCACATGAGACCGTCTCGACGCCGAGATTCTGCAAGCTGTACCAAAGCGATGAAACGACAAGACAACCACGCGCATTTCTTGAGATCTCATTCCGCTGTCTATCCTCACGCCTTCGCCGCAGCAGAACCTATCGTAACATTCACCCCCATCAAATCCACAACACCCACATAATCATACCCAGCACAAATCTTCGTCAAAATCAACGTCCTCCCCAACCCGTCTCCAACAAAAGCACAATTCAAAGTCTTCGTTCCATCTCCCACCCCAATGAACCCAGCATCACTATTCATCCCTTGACAACCATTTTGTTGCCCAGCAGGACAAACATTAAGGAAAGCTGGATATGAGGAATAGGAATCTTCTAAATGATAATAGGCGTTGATGTCGTAGCATACACCTGGACATGTTGTGCCGATGTCGAGATATGATGGTGGAACTACACCGTCGTTGTTACCGCCGCCACAGAAGTAGTGCATTTTTGCGTTGCTGATTGGGGTGGCTAGGCATGTGCCGGTTGGTGTTGCTGTTAGTGTTGAGGTTGGAGCGGTGGATGTTGAAGGGACTGTTGTGGTTGCGAGAGGGATCTGGGAGGAGATGCAAGAGCAGACTCGAGAGATTGCGCTTGAGGCTAGGACTTTCAGGACCGAAGGTGTTGCGATGGCTGGTAGGGCTCTGGCGTCGAGCGTGGCTGTTGATGTGGTCGTTATGGGTGGATTGGTCTGGGTTATGTAGGCTGTTGATGTTGTTTCCGTGACGGTTCTAGATCGTGAATAGGTCAGCGACTCAAAATCGACAAGCCATCTTTTTGGAGATATACTCCTTACGTTAGAGGTGTTACTGTTGCGACGACTACTGTTGTCGTCACTGGTGGTATGCTTATGAAACTGCTACAGAAAGCCAAGGCCGATGAACGCGCAGTAGGAATTGCTGTGAGCTTCGAGATGATGGCATTGTCGAGAGCACAGAGTGCACTTTGCAATGGCCCTGGTGCTGGATTTGGCGCAGCAGCAACCAAAGCAGCGACTCCAAGTAGCGATGGCAGGAAGTACATAGTTGCAATGGATAGATGCGAATCGCGACACAGCTTTGCAAGCTGCGCTGAGAGCACGCACGACTGTTATTGTAGGAAACATTTTCTCAGCCATGGATGTCGTCGGCCGCATTCTCAGGCAGCCACTGCGATGCCATCGACCAAGATCGATGTCAAAATTGGTTCGGACTTACTGCTTTAGGCAAGAGACCAAACTCCTGCGTCAATCCAGATGCTCTAGCGTAAAGCCACGTATTGCCACGTGCCGCTGCATTCGCGAGTTCATAAACTCTACTATCCAACATCCGAGCGCCGACTTGAATGAGCTATAAGGTTGGGTAATGCGTATACAAATTCACCGTGCTGAGGAGAGGTCGGTTAATATCTGGTCTGTCACGATGGGCTCAATGAGTTGTCCAGGCTGATGTCCCATCGTCGACCCCATCCTTTGCGTCTTCCATTAATAAGCTCCAGCAGGAAAGAGAGCGCCCTCTCTCAGTACTACACGCAGAGCAATGCATAATACGAGGTAGCTTTGGGCTTGGTCGTACGTGATCGCTCAGTTCCGTAACGTGCACTTGCGTGTAATTTGTGCTATTCGCAGTCCGTATTGACATGCTAGCATGTCAGAAGCAATTGTATTCAGGTCAAAGACCTGGCTGTTAGGCTTATTCCTCAACCGAACCAAAGCCAACAGCTTGCGAATGACTGATTTTCTGACGACAGTTGCATGCGCGCCACGAACAACGGCTTCACCAACCAGTCGTCTGATAGATATTCAGTCTGCGTGCCGCTCCGATCGGGCTCGCTTCCTCGCCCTGTACCGCCTTATATCTCTCGTGGCCCTCCATACCTGGCGGCATATTCCAAGGCGACGGCATCGGCTAGATCGCCCAGAGAGGGATTGCTCAGTCTGGTCTCGAAATGATTTTTGTGCTTGTATGACCAAACCGAAATGACCTCGTATTGCTGATCCATGAGATACATGTTCTTCCAAGAATGATCGACTCTCATCGACTGCTTCTCGTCGCCTCTGTCCGCTGGCAGCCATAGCAAAGTTGGGTGGACGACTCCTTCGATACGAGCATTGATCACGAAACGAAGGCCTTGGTCTTCGGATGCCACGCACTGCGTGTGAGGACTACATCCCAGGGATTTGGCGAAGGGGTTGTCCTTCTCGAATACTGTGCTTGCCTGCTGCGGAAGAGCCAGGAAAAGAGCTTGTTGAAGCTTCACAGATCCAGCGATCGTGTCGCGGAATGCGGTGCATGTGCTTTGGCTCATGAGGATTGTCGAAAGGCCTGAGCAATCATTGCGATACCCGTATGTGTGACGTCTGACGTTGGTAGCCAGGTGCAGCAGTATAGACTCAAGCAGCTCTGGGATGTGCGCGACTCGATATCCTGGCGAGGACGTCATTTCCTTGGCGCTGTCAGTTGAAACGAGCCGCAAAAGATCGGTATGGCAAACTTACGTACAGCGTTCAAGGCTAGGCTGACTGGACAACCCGTATCAGGATGTGGCTTTGAGTTTGTAAGAGAAATAGCACTTCAATCGAAAGCTGAAGTACATGGGCTCAGGCGGAAGGTTCGACCTTGGCGCACGACATGTCCCGTGAGGCGGCGAAGTGAGTGCTTGCCCAGACGAGTGAAGCGTTTGAGTCCGTGCACCTTGTCACAAGACCGCCTTGGATGTTGACGAAAGGCGCTGACCATGAACTTTTGACTGCCTTCGCACTTTGATCCACAGTCACGCTCTTCAGTCCCTCATCGTAAGTGCCGCCGAATACATGAAAGACCTCGAAGATATCGCTCGTGAGTAACGCGCTTCCTGTTTTCGAAATTCTCTGACGTCTGCTAGGCCATGGCCTCTGCCGGCAGTCGAGTCGCTCATGTCCCGGAGCTCCTCGAGAATATCTTATTGCAGCTTTGCTCAGATGATCTATCAGGCTTCAAGTCAGCCATTGTCAGCCAAAGCGTATGCCGTACCTTCCGCGACACTATTGCCGGATCATGTCACCTCCAACGGGCGTTGATGTTTGCTCGTCCCGGCTCAAAGTCTCCTTCCATTTTCAACCCTATCCTGAGCCAGCTGTTGCGACAATCCAGAACTGTGCAATTCCTCTTCACACCTAGAGTCGTCTCACTGGAGGACGAGCATTTGAGGATCGACGTGCGGATCTATGTTTCTCCTAGGATATTATACACTCCACCTGCTGTCAAATCCTCGTGGAGAAGACTGTATTTCCATGGAGAGCCATACACTGTCTCAGGCGGTCGCTATCCGAAGCTGAGTCCACACAGAATAGGACAAATGGAGAATTCGACTCTGGGAGAAATCGCCGACCGTGCATGTGGGATCACACAACCAGCTGAAGAAGCGAACAAGCCGAAACCAAGGCCAAAGCATTCTCGAGGCCGGCGGAGGTGGTAACAGAGCTGACTTGGGCAGAGGTTGTCGGCCAAGTGGTGGGTCTACTGCTCTTTGCGGCTCTCCCGTCAGACGAAGTAGAGAATTCCGGTAGTGCGGTGGCAACGGCCAGGAAGGCTCTTAAGCATGCAAATTCGAGTCGGTCTTGTGAAGATGGCCAGTGTACCTGCAATTTTCCTGCATCATGGCCGCTTCCTGAAAAGGTCTGGTTCGGGCTCGGTTCAGTGTGACCAGGCTCACTGCATCTTCTTCGCATGTCTTGAAGTCAGTGATAGATCAGGAGCGCAACTCATGTTCAGGGTCGTCAACTTGTGGGACCAGCACGATTCAACCAAGAAGCTGATGCCGCTCTCCCTCACTTCTGCACCTGAGCCTGCGTACTCAAAAACAGTACACAAGCCGCCACAATTGCAACAGCCTGAAATCATCCTCAGCTTCTCCTAATCCCAATACCCCTCGCTCGCGGCGTAACTCACCACAACAGTAAACACAACCTGCGTTCCCCACCCACTTTGCACAAGCGCCTGTCGTCGACTATACCGGTTCACAGTCTTGACATAATTATTCAGACCTGCAACTTTGATCAGCTTCACTGCCCAGTCCCGCCACCACAGTCTGTACTCACCGCTTCCCATACAACAAAGAGCAAGAACCCAGAACACAACCCCGAAAGGCAGCGCCACTTTCCTCTCCAACTCAGTCGGCTGGTGCTTGAGATGAAAGCTGATCAGGATCGCCACAGAAACGACAGCCATATAAATAGACAATCGTAGCCATGACAGGAAAGTCCGTTCTGCTGCACAATGGTCACGGGCATCGGAGTCGTTGTTGTCGAAGAGGAGAGGTCCTAGAAGGGGCCGCGAGGAGAAAGCTGGAATTACGGTGGAGTTGCTTCTATCATAGAGTGAGCTTAGTAAATTGAATAACTGGTAGTTTCCATACGCACTGGTGGACGAGAACGGGCTTGCGGTGGAAGGGATTGTACAGAAGGTTGTAAGGTTCGTGGAAAAGCGCGCGGTCTGCAGAGGAGATCGAGAGTGAGCGGGAAGAGGTCATTGCTTCGCTAGTATCTACAGTTTGATGATATACGCTATGCGGCGTGGGTGTCTGATGGCGTTGTGTCGATGGTATGTCGCGACAATGAGATGCGGCTGCGGTCGGGCTCGGCTCTCGGGATTTGAGGTCTTGGCGTCACATGGCAAGAGCGTTCACTGCCAAGAAGTTGATGGTACAGTTTTGGAAGAATGGCCTAAATACATGTACTCAAGGTCAACTTGCAGCAGCTGGGTGATCAGAAAGAGCGTGTTTTGCGAGTCTGCTAATTTGCCTTATAACAATGTAGCCTTTTGTGATGGCTTCACGATTGCTTCCCTGAGCCGTCCCTCGTTTGTTTGGGATAGTGTTGCTGACTCGAGAGTGATCCATTTGTAAGTCGGTCTAATGGCATCGGCTTATCGTTCAACCTGACTGTGTTCCAATATTCCTCACCATCTTCTCCACCAACTTGTGAATTGGCGACGGCGATATCAAGTCGAATATGGTTACATCAATGTTTACCTCCTTCAAGATCCAATTCCGAATCTCAATTGCAACCAGTGAATTGATCCCATAAGCCGGCAGTGATCGGCTGGTATCAATCCGATCCTCCGTAACTCCCAGGCATTTGGCCAACTTATGCGCAAGCAGATCGGTAATGACCACGCTCAACTCGTCTGGTGATTTTGCGTTTTTGAGGCGTTTGAGGAATGAAGGTCCAGCTACTGCTGTCGTGTTGGAGTCATCGCCACCCGTTGCCAGTGGAGAGAAACGTGGATCTTGGAGATAGAAAGGCGGTTCTATTCCAGCTGCTAATGCGGCTCTATGTGATGCGATTCCGGTCGGTACTTGGGGTGGGAAGTTGCACAGTCCAGAAACTTGGTCTTGTATTGTTGCACGTACGAGCCTCTGGAGTTGTGCTTCACCAATTCCGAAGCATGACCATTCAGATAGATTTTCTGTCATACCTTGTTCAGCAAGTACACCGATGTCGTTAATGATTCCAAGATCAAGAGTCACTGCCCGAAGATTTCGAGACCGACGATAGTAAGCCAAGGCGTCTTGGTAACTGCTTCCTGCTCCGTATGAGGCTTGTCCGATGTTCCCAAAGAGACCTGCGAAGGAGGAGAGGGTGATGAAAAATTCAATGGTGTCGTCTTGGGGGAGGAGGGAGTGGAGGTTCCAGCTTGCTTGGATCTTGGGTCGGAGAACTTGGTGCCACTGGCGGAAGTCCAATTTGGCGAATAGTGCGTCACGGAAGACGGCGGCACATTGGAGTACTCCGCGTATAGGTGGCATCTCCGATGCACATAGGGCGATAGATTCTTTCAAAACGTCTTGTTCTGCGACATCACAAGCGTACACCCGGGCATTTACTCCTTGGGAGGACAGATCGTCAAGTAGAGCCTTTGCTGCAGGTGACATTGCGCCAGATCGACTAATGAAGCAAAGATGTCGTGCTCCAAGTTCTACCAGCATGATTGCCAGGCTTCGTCCAATACCGCCCAGGCCACCGATGAGGAGATACGTAGCATCGGGGTTGAGCTGGCAAGACGATCCGCCGTCACCAAGCACTGGAACGATATCTTCCGGCGTCCAAGCAAGTAGCAATTTCCCACTATGTGAGCCAGTCTGCATCGAGCGCACGGCTTCATGGATCTTAGAGATCGAGAACGACGTGCGTGGACTCACAGCCTTCGTCACTCCCCGGCGTATAAAGTCGAGGGCTCCATCGAGAAGTCGACTTGCAAGAGTTGCGTTGTCTCTGATTATGTGCTCCACGTCGAATGTAGTGTAGGTTGCGCCGAACTCATGCGGTGGTTGTACGCTGTCTAGAACAGCCTTTACGATGATTAGTACCGGCAATGATGTGCAAATATCATGGAGACACATACCTTGCCAACTTCGACAAATGTTCCACCTGGTGCTAGAACCTTCCAGCTCTCTCGGAGCATATCTCCAGACAGTGAGTTCAGCACAACATCGACTCCACGTCCTCCTGTCAGACGTCTTATCGCCATTGCGAAGCTCGGGTCGCGAGAGTTGAGAATATGATCATCCGGTATACCATACTGCTTTTTCACGAGTTCTCGCTTCGCCACAGAGCCTACTGTCACGAACACCTCCATGCCAAAATGCTGAGCGTATTGGATTGCGACTTGTCCCAGACCACCGGCGCCGGCGTGAATCAAGACTGTTTGTCCAGCTTCGGGTCTCGCGATCCGTACAAAGACGTTGTACGCCGTGCAATGGACTACAGGTATTGACGCGGCGGTCATCAAGTCCATTGAGTCCGGCAAATGTCTGCATGAGCTTGCTTTGACTTTTGCAATAGAGCTATGCATTCCAATGCTCAAGCAGAGTACCATATCACCTGGCTTGAAGTCCGTGACTGCTTTGCCGACGGATAGCACGGTACCGCTCCCTTCTGCACCTTCCATAGTTCCCGCGACTCGGCCCATTGCGATCATGATGTCTTTAAAATTGAGGCCAGAGTATGCCACTTGTAGCAGTACCTCGTCATCTCCTATCGAATCTGTAATGGTCCTGTCCTCGACGAAGTGCAATGTGTCAAGTTGCCCGAGTTCGCCGATTTGTAGCCTTCGAGCGATGCTATCTGCTCCTAATGGCATGAACTTCTTCACATGGACCTCGCGACCAGAGATCCAGTCGCTGAGGACAGGATCGGCAGCTATGCGATCAACATGCACGATACCTCGTTCGTCTACCGAGAACTCGTTGTCGCTGGTCTGCGCCGTAATCACTTTGAGAATTGACTCGATTATGTGATCGTTTTCGGCATCGAGGTGCAAGGTCTGAATGCCGATCGCAGCATCTTCATTCCTAATGCTACGTGCCATTCCATCGATTGCAAAGAACGAAGGGTCGTCTGTGCCGGTCACCCAGAGTATTGACGAGGCAGTAGAGAAAAGAACTTTCACTTCCTCAAACTGTTGTTTGTTCATATCAGCAATAAGTGGCTGCTTGACTTCCATCAGAGAAACGCATTTCGCGCGTTTGAGTAATGGTGCATACGATTGCGTCACTGGCCATTGCACTCGAATAGGGCAGTATCCTTGCTGGTCCAGTCGCTGCTCCAGTCGAGTGGCCACTGAACTTTCGACGTGACCAGAGTCTGCTAATTCAAGTATTACGACTTCGCCAGGCGCGGTGCTCTTTGGCAGATCACCACCGACAGCGGCAATAACAACGCTCTCGCCTGAAGCGTTCCGAATGGTCGTTTGGATCTCTGCGTTGTGCTCTCTGAGTGCCGCCTGCAAGGTGTCTGGAGTACCAGTGGCAGCGATGAAAGCGTTCGGTTTCAAGAGCTTCACAGTCTCATCAAGAGATTTCTTCAGTGCTACTTGGCTGAGTGTATTGGCGTCGGTCAGAATTACGACGTCATATGTTGCTGAGGCGTCCGATGGCGCAGGGGAATTTTTCATCTGTATGCGACTCTCATCCATCACCCACGATGCCTTGTTAATATTGATCACTGGCCATCGTGGGTCGACTTCGTCACTTTGCAAAAGCGATGCCTTTCCCAGCTCAAGGACAGTGGCGCTGGGCAAGCATCGAGACACAAGTTGAACAAACTGTAGGTCTGTCGTCAGCCTCTCGATCAGTGAAATGGGACGTGCGACTGTGCGACTTCCACATACCTTAGCAACGGTCCTTGCGATGTCTCCATCTTCGGACTCCGAGCTTAGAAGCTGAGACAGGCCATCAGGGCCCAAGAGCTGTAGCGAGGGAACTTTCTCAATATGGCTGCAGACATGATAGGATGGACCGTCTTCAAGCACTGAGCGACCAGCGATCTGAGCCAGCTTGAGTCCAGTAAGAGATAGCACAGGGCGTTGAGAAGAGTTCTCCAAAGCGTATATGTTGCTTAGGAAAGCGTGATGGCCCCTTCGATGAACATTTGAGAAGACGGCCAATTGCTCGCCTTCATGGTACGGGATGTCGGCGGCAATGACAAGCTCATCGATTGCCGTAGGGATTGGCGTGCGAGTTACAAGCCCAGCTGCAGCTATTATCGTTTGTGTGATAGGATCGAAAGTGGCGGGATGGATGATGAATGGACGTGGTCCGGCCTGGTCGCGATGACCAGCCGGGTTAACGACATCGACCAGGCAGGAACTTTGGCCCTCGCCCATGCCAATCTGGGCAATGTTACGGAACGCTGGTCCAAATTCCAGCCCAATGCGTGCCATTTCAGCGTAATATGCTTCTGGAAGAGCCGAGCGTGGACAGGCAGCCCGTGATTCTGAGAATCGTTGCTGTATGATGGAGTCTTGCTCAGCCAGTTCGCGTGCCATGGCGGAGTCCGCCGTGTCTGGGACGTAGTCGACTCGGACACAGCCTGTACAATTGCGCTTGATCGATTCACCGTCGGAACAAGATGATATGGAGAACGAGTACCAATTCTCGTCACCGCTCTGGGCAGGACGCATACAAAGCGTCATCTCTGTCGCAGCGGTCTCGTTCATTTCTGCGAAAGCAAGAAAGCGAACGTCGCGGAGGCGAAAGGCTCGGATCTCCCGATCTGTGGGTGCCAGCTGTCGAACTCCCTCGATCGCCATTGCGACGTATCCTACTGCTGGATAGACGATCATGCCTTGGATCTTGTGATCGACGACCCAAGTCTCCTCAGTTGGGCGAATGAAAGCTCGCCAGATGTGTTCATTGGCGACTAGCTGTGGCACTGAGGCTCCGATGAAGCGGTATGCAGGATGTCTTCGCATTCGATATTCTCGGTCTAGTCTTGATTGGGCCCAGTATGAAGTTTCGTGGTTCCAGCAATACGTTGGCAGATTGGTCAATGGCAGTCGGACGGCCCCATCGTCTTGGCGATTAATTGCCTTCACATTGACGGCTGAACCACGGGACAGCAGCTCTGCTGCGGCTTTCATGGCTGTGTCTATACCATCAGCGCCTCTCGAGAGTACGGAGAAGTATTCTTTGTCGATGCCACATGCTGACATCGTAGATTTGACTGGAGCCGCTAACGCTGTATGTGGGCCTACTTCAAGCAGTATGTCGACTTCCTTGGTTCGTAGCATAGTCTCCACAGCGGGAGCAAAGAGAACAGGCGATATGAGATTTCGCACCCACATGCTTGGGCCTAATTCGCCAGCGGCAATTGGCCTACCAGTCACGCTCGAGTGCATGGTTCGTCCAGCGTGCGCTGTCCTAGGTCTGATGTTGCGTATCCGTAACAGATACTCATTCGCGATGATTGATAAATGCGGCGAGTGATATGCCGTGTCGACCTTAAGTCGTCTGTTGAATTTTCCATCCTTGGTAAGAAGATCGGACAGTTCTGCGATGGCGCTTTCGTCTCCAGAGAGAGTAACGCTAGACGGAGCATTGATACAGCCCACAACAGCCATACCTTGCGTAAGCTGCGAGAGATAGGTGGTAGCCTCGCCGGAGGAGATTCCAGCGGCGAGCATAGCTCCTCGTGGCAAAGCCGATCGCTTGTCGACATTCCCGCGCCAATATGCAGCTGTCCATGCATCTTCGGCACTCAGGGCACCGAGGCAGTATGCGGCTGCGATTTCTCCACTTGAATGACCAGCAACTTTGGTGGGCATGATGTTCCATGATGACAGTAGGTCAACCAGAGCTACCTGTATTACAGTACAGAGTGGCTGGCTGTACTCGGCTTTGTTGATGTGAGATTCGCCAGATCCGCGAAGCAGCTCGTCTTTGGCAGACCATTTACAGCCGAGGGCCATGCGCATGTATGCATCAGCTCTCTCGATACTTTCCTTGAACACTGGGTATGCCAATAGTTCCATCCCCATGTGTGGCCATTGCGCACCTTGACCAGTAAAGATAAAGCCAAGTCGAGGTGAAGCTACTGATGCTCGATGTGCCGCAGTGGGTGACGCTTCCAATGCATCGGCCAGCGATGTGATGTCTGCTTGTACCAGGCATGATCTGTAGGATAAGTGCGGTCTTCTTGATGTCAAAGTATGCGACAGTCTGTCGAGAAGAGTCCGATCATCGACACAATGTGATCTTAGATAGTGAGCCAAGGCCTTCTTCTGCTTCTGGAGGCTCTCTGGGTCATTGGCACTCGCAATCAGCAGCTTCGGCCCTGATAGCGCATTATTCAGATTGTGATCTCTTGAGACACTTCTAGCGTCGTCGATAACGGCATGTGCAATAGTTCCGCTGGCGCCAAAAGAGCTAATGCTTATCCGACGAGCTCGTGAGGAGTCTGGCCACGGAGTCAATTCGTCAACAACACGAAGGCGCCACTGGTCCCACTTCCACCTGGGATTGAGTTCTCTAATGCCGATCGTTGGAGGAATGAAGCCGTTTTCAAGCATGAGGACAGCTTTGATCACGCCAGCGATTCCAGCTGCACCTTCGAGATGGCCGATGTTGGTTTTTACCGACCCTATCAAGACCGTATCTTCTGCTGTACCAAGTGTGCGTTGAATTGCATCAAGCTCTGCGGGATCCCCGACCTTCGTACCAGTACCGTGAGCCTCGACGTATCCAGTTTCTGTCAAAGGTAGCCCCGCTTCTTCATATGTTCTCCGGATCAGCTCCGCTTGTGCATCAGCGTTGGGTAGTGTAATGCCACTAGTCCAGCCATCCTGGCCAGCGCCAGTGCCACGGATAATCGCACGGATTGGATCGCCGTCTCGTAGCGCATCATCTAATCGCTTAACAATGACTGCGCCAAAGCCTTCTCCACGCCCAAAGCCATCACCACTGGCGTCGAAGCTTTTGCACTTTCCATCGGCGGAGAGAAACTTTTGGTTGGAGTAGAAAAGATAATATTCGGGATTGAATATTAGGTTCGCTCCACCAACGATAGCTGCCTCACAATCCCCATTCTTGATGCTTTGGCACGCTTGATGGAGCGCGACCAGACTCGATGAACAGGCCGTGTTGACTGTCATGCAAGGGCCTCGCATATTGTAGAACCAGCTGACTCGTCCCGAGATGTATTCTGGTCCAGTTCCCGTCCATGTGTGCATTGGAGCTGCCTCAGGATCGCGAAATAGTGTCTCTCGCCAGTCGTTACTATTGACACCCATCCAGCATCCAGTATTAGAGCCAGAAAGATCTTTGGGCGTGATTCCCGCAGCTTCGAAAGCCTCATATGCGACCTCCATCATCAGTCTCTGCTGGGGATCCATAGCTTCTGCCTCCTCGGGTGTGATGCCGAAGAAACTTGCATCCCATTTCGAGATATCTTGCTCGAGAAAGTGGCCTGAATCTGTGGTACTGCTATTGAGACCGCCTTTGGCGCCGCCGTGGAATGCATTGCTGTTAAATCGGCTTGATGGGATTTTGGAATGCGCGGCTGCAAAGAAGTCTCCATTAGTAAACGTGCGCCAGATAATGGATTTGCCACCTGAGACCGACGCTACACTTACATCGCCCTTCACAAAGTAATCTCCAGAAACCTTCTAGACTTGACGCTTCTCCTGGAAACCTACAGGCGACACCAATGATTGCTATCGAGTTGCGACTAGCGTGATGCGAGCCATTGCTGCCACTCATGATCTCAATTGCTCTTGCTGATCGTGGCCAATGTCTGTGATCACTTTGACGATAATCTTGAAGTGCCTGCTGACGATACTATGGAAGTCAGTATTGACGTATCAAAGGACGCCCCTGCTGCCAGTATTCCGTGCTTCAACTGCCTGCCGCTCGAATGAAGGGCGAGTAGCTCGGTGACAACCTAGGCCTTGTCCGTACAGGTCGAATCGTACAATTCGTTTAGCAAGAGTGTGTTGACCTACCAGTGGACTTGGCATGCAATGCTTGATCAGGCCGGTGGTCCATATAATGTGAACAGGTGTGCCTTGAGCAATCTTTATCGATATTGGCGTGCCAGTCCGGGCATCCGGTACTGAGTGAAGGCTCGAATGATCTGTGGCGGGTTGTTCACTGGACGAGGAGCGAAAGTGCTAGGATTTGTCAGGGGAGGATACATGTGGTGAGGCGCTCCAATAGTGTTGATGCGCGTAATCTACCAGGATTCGTGAGGCTCGTTGTGTATAAGCAGACATCGCCGGCGTGATAGCCTGCTGAATACAGCGAGATCATAAGGGATGTGCTGCATACGACGGTGCTTAGCGTCTGCTAGGGGCGCCTGTGAAACTATGAGTGTCAGTGAAGAGATGTATATTGGCTATAGCACTGGAAATCAAGAGTCGGGTACCGAAGAGAGCTTGCTATTAGCCCAGTCTATCCTCAGTACAGGGTTGTATCATCGTATGTGAGGCTCAGGCCGAACCCTACTGCGTAAACCTGGAAGTAACTTTTATAAGCGGCGACCGTGTTCCAGGGTGAATATCATACGAGACTGTAGCTCATATATCTAGCTTACTGCCTAGTTGCCGGACATGGGTTGTGCATCGCAAGGCTGCCAACTTATGTTCGGTATGCCGAGATGAACCAATCTCGGCCGCTCGCCCTTGAGACTGGGCGTCATCTACTCGGCATTCGCCCCTGTTCTGGTTCTGCATAGCCTGGAGATCAAGTCCTTACCAAGCTAGACACGCAAAGGTATCAGCTAATGGCCAGATCGAATGACGACGCGTCGGTGACTCCTTAGCCGTTCGCCAATACCGCAAGGAGTCTGCAATCAAGTACCTGGTCATCAACGTTGCACATTTCTTCTTCGGCGACAGACCGCGAAAGACACGCTTGGCATGAACAGTAGGATGGTGCGACGTACCAGGAGCTCCCGTGAGTCGTAAGCACAAGTCGAGGCTTACTATTTTAGATGGAATACAGGCTGTGACCACGTGACACCACATCTTTGGCCCGCAAGAGGAACAAAATGCTCCTTACAATGGCATTGGAGCATCGGGATCGTGTTGTGATTAGCGATGTTTCACCAGAGGTAGCAACCCCAACCAAGATGCACTCGGCCTTCTCAGTTCTCAGCGAAGCAATGGCCATGGATTATGTCCGGACTTAGTGGCGCCAATCGTAGTCAAGGACGCTATTGTTGATCTGAACGACGGGAGAAAGTCGCAGGCAAGCTCTAGAGTCGCTGCTTATGCGGCGGAAGTGCCGTCTGATTGTCCTTTCGCGGTATGGTGTCAAAGGCTCATTTGAGTCTTCCATGGTGCCCACTTCTTGGTTTCCAAGATAGACCTCTGCACACTCTCAGGCACTATCTGATTTCACGATGTCGATGCAGAGTACGCTTCTCATATTCGGCGACCAGACAGCTGAGTTTGCGTCGTCGATTCGTAAAGTTGTCGCAGCATCCAAAACATCCTCTCGCACTTTACGGAAATTCCTTCGAGATGTGCTCGATGTGATTCAAATTGAGCTTCGCAAGCTACCATCGGCCGAGGCCGACAAGCCACATGACGATGCCGCTTTCTCGTTGCTGCTGGAAGAGCCGGAGGCTTTCGATGAGATGGAAGATAGCATGGGCCTTGTGCAGACGAGCATGACTTGCATAGCGAGGCTCGGAGAATTGATTCTGTAAGTTGCGCTTAGTTGTCTTCATCTCCATCGAAATTATTGACCATGTGTGACCAGGCACGTAGAACAAGACCCAAGCCTGCTCAGCCCTGGCAGGCAATTGTATGCTGTTGGGTTGTGCACTGGACTGCTGTCCGCTGCCACACTGGCTGCTGCACAGAACATTGAAGATCTTCTGAATCTCGCTGTCGCTATTGTTGGCATAGCCTTTCGATTGAGACTGCAGCTCCACTACAGGTCTCGATTGGTTGAAGGCCCAGGCACATGGGGCTATCTTGTTGTTGGTATCCGAGCTGAAGATGCAGTGGCTGAGCTGGAGAGATTCCACAGTGCTGAGGTGAGACGGTTGAAGTCGGCTACATCGTTCCGTTGCTGATCTTGCGCAGAGAATACCTGTCCACAAGCAAGCATACATCGCGGTCGCAGCAGGAACATGGATCACAATATTTGGTGCTCCATCTACCATGCAGCGCTTGCTGCGAAAATCTCCTTTGATGAAGCGTGCTTCGTCCACGGAGTTGTATAGGGCTACTGGAGCTGTCCACGCGATTCATCTGCCAGCTATCGATTTCGCCACCATTATCGGTGGTTCAGAAATCTTTGCGCGAAAGCTCACGGATGATGTTCAGATATACTCAACAAGCTCCTGCTCACCACTAGAAGCGGGCCCCATGTCGGAGCAGCTGGAACAAATTCTGCATGATATTCTCGATCGTCGTCTGGAGCTGACAGGCACAATGGATGCTGTGGCAGCTGCCATTCCTCGCGCTAGTCGAGCGACTGTCATCTCAATCGGCGCAAACGCCGCAATCTCATCACTCCAGCAAGCTCTAGAGCGCCGTGGAATTGAAGTGAACTTGAAGGAAATTGCTCAGCCACAAGCCGAGCGAGGTGTTCGTGGCGGATCTGGGAGAATCGCTGTAGTAGGGGTCGGTGGACGATTTCCTGGTCAAGATCCGAGTGTAGCTGCATTCTGGCGGTCACTACTGGACGGCAAAGAGTTCCACAAGAAGGTTCCCAGCACTCGATGGAAACTCGATGCCTGGCGGCACGCCCTTGGTCCAGATGCGGAGCTACCTTATGGCTGCTGGCTCGAGAAACCCGGGGAATTTGACGCTCGATTATTCAATATTTCGCCTCGCGAGGCAGCGCAGATGGACCCCATCCATCGCTTGCTCTTGCTTGTCACATATGAAGCCTTGGACTCCGCAGGCTACGCTCCAGAAGCAACTCCTGCCCAGGACAGAAAACGAATAAGCGCATTCTTCGGCCAGAGCTCAGATGATTGGAGAGATATCAATCATCAGCACGGAATCGACACCCAGTATGTGCCATCCATAGCAAGGGCTTTTGGCGCTGGCCGACTGCACCATTACTTCAAGTGGGAAGGGCCAGCCTTCACTGTGGACTCGGCGTGCGGTTCCAGTGCAGTTGCGATCGCTACAGCTTGCGCGGCCTTGAAATCTCGAGATTGTGATATGGCGCTCGCGGGCGGTGGCATGCTGGCCTGTTCACCTGATGCTTTTGCCGGTTTAGCTAAAGGAGGGTTCCTATCGCCGACCGGAAGCTGCAAGACCTTCCGAAACGACGTGGATGGATACTGTCGAGGAGAAGCCGTTGCTATGGTAGTTCTGAAGCGGCTGGAGGACGCCGAGTTCGATAACGACAACATCCTTGGCGTTATCGATGGCTATGCACGAAATCATGCTGCCTACGCGAGCTCGATCACTCATCCTCATCAGCCCAGTCAGGAGAGGGTGTTTCGACATGCACTCCACGCGGCATGTACAGAGCCCATCGATATCGGCTACGTCGAGGCTCACGGGACAGGAACCACAGCCGGTGACTTGTGCGAAGTCAGTGCAATCAGCAATGTGCTGGGAACGTCACGTACCGCGGACAAGCCTCTTTTGATGGGTTCCGTAAAAGCGAACGTAGGCCATGGGGAGTCTGCCGCAGCAATTGTGGCGCTTACAAAAGTACTCATGGTGCTCAAGAACGGTGGTAAAGTTCCCGGACAACCTGGATTTTCGTCCAACGCGCAGCTCAACCGCGAGTTCCCACCTTTGGAAGAGCGCCACATCTATGTTGCACACGGGCCGCACGACCAAATGCGACCCGGTCAGAAAGTGCTGCTGAATTGTTTCGACGCCACCGGAGGGAATACCTGCATGGTACTGTCGCCTCCACCAGTACGTAAAGAAGCTGCAAGCAAAGTAAGCCCTCCAAGCCATCATCTGGTTGTGTGCTCAGGCCACACTTTCGCTTCGATGAAGAAGAATGAACGTCTTCTGCTGGACTACGTGATGGGACACCGTGACGAATATGCTGGTAATCTAGCATACTCCACGACTGCTCGGCGACTGAAGCATTACAGCCATCGAACTGCATACGTGATCAAGGACCTGCAGGAGCTTGGCAACAAGCTGCTTAAGAACCAGAGCAATACAGACCAGACAGTGCGGAAGACCAAGTCGGTTGCATTTGCATTCACTGGCCAAGGCGCTTGTCATCGTTCCATGGGTCGGGAGTTATTCGAAACTTCACCACGGTTCCGGGCTAACGTGCGAGACTGCCAAGCCATCTGCCACATTCATGGATTCCCGTCCATCATAGACCTCTTCGCCGGACGACCAAACCTTGGATCTCAAGCCGATCAAGCTGCCCAGGAACAGCTTGCACTGGTGGCTCTCGAGCTTGGGCTGGTGAATATGTTACAGTCGTGGGGTCTCAAACCAGACGTTGTGATCGGACATAGTCTGGGAGAGTACGCAGCTTTGTATGCGGCTGGCGTGCTCTCTCTAAGTGACACTGTCTACCTTGCTGGCAAACGCACAATGCTCCTGAAGCAACTGTGCACACCGCTCCAGTACTCGATGCTTGTAGTGCCACTGCCGGAAGTGGATGTTGAGAGCATTGTCAAGAGACCAGGATTTCAGAGCACCAATGTCTCTTGCAAGAACACCGACAGAAGCACTGTATGCAGTGGCCCGACTGAGGAAGTCAATGCGTTGCAGAGATGCCTGCGACAGGAAAGAGGAGTAGAGGCGCATGTGCTACCAGTTCCTTACGGCTTCCATTCTGCACAGATGGACGGAGTTGCCAAAGCTCTGGAGCAAATCGCCTCAGGCGTCAACTTCAATAAGCCAGCAGTCTCTATGGCCTCGACCTTACTTGGCAAAGTGGTGCGCGATAGCCAAGCCTTTGGGCCAGAGTATATGGCAAGGCAAACTAGACAGCCCGTGGAGTTCCAAAAAGCTGTGCGGGATTGTCTTCAGCAGGGCATTGTCGACGACACGACGCTTTGGATCGAGATAGGTCCTGATGCGGTCTGTACAGCGATGGTGCGTGGCTGTGGAATTACCAGAAATTCGGAGCGGCTACTACCAGCCCTGCGCGCTTCTGATTCCAGCTGGCTCACGCTCAATGACACATTGGCAGCTGTGTATAGCCATGGTCTGGACGTGGACTGGAAGTCATTCCATGATGATCAAGGAGTATCGCGACTGGTCGAATTGGCTCCGTACGCCTTCGATTCTACGGAGTACTGGCGTTCGTATGAGTGCGATGCGCAGCGTCCGGCACCCACAGACCAGTCAGGTGCAATTGACCCCCTACCGCTGCCGTGTCTGACTCCATTCTTGCACCATTGCATAGGAAAATGCACGGTCGAGGCTGGCACGATGACAGCCCGATTTGCGTCGCGCGTTGATCATCCAGAGATGGTGGCGGCCGCTCGAGGACATCTTGTGGACGGCACACCGATATTTCCTGGGAGCGCGTTCTGTGAGATGGGTTACGCTGCCGCGGAGCACATCCTTCCACCATTCCTCGAGAACGGGTCTGCGGCCACTTCTACCACAGGTATGGTATTGACGAAGCTCGAAATGCAGCGGCCATTAGTCATTGCGACTGCCGACGACGATGGAGTGGTGTACACCGAAGCATGTGCGCGCGTGAATGCAGGAGACGTGGTGGTGCAAGTCCGCTTCGCGTTGGCCGTAAGTGAAGAGAGAGCGGAGGAGCTGGGGCTCGTGGAGATCAACCTGAGTCGCAACCAAGCCATCATCGCCAAGACCGGCCCCACCTCCACGTTCCTGGCGCTAGCCCGAAAGGATCACCTCATCAACCAGGTCAGGGGAGGCAAAGGACATTTGCTGCGAACTTCCGTCATCTATCGTCTGTTCTCTCGATATATTGGCTATGGACCTTCCTTCCAGGGCCTGCGTGAATGCTACCTGAGCGAAGATCAGACTGAGGCGGCGGCGGTAGTGAGCTTAGTCGAGCATCCTGCTGCGACTGGCGATGCCGCCGCCAACAATTGCTATTGGCGAGACACTCTCTTCCATCTCGCTGGCTACATGCTCAATGGACACCCCGATGGCCGCTCTGATGAGGCATTCATTGCCGTGGCCGTGGACGGTATTGTCTTCAACGAAGAGCTAAGTGCTTCCAAGACGTATACAGTCTACACATACATGAAGCCCACCGAAACAGGCGCGATTGGAGACGTTTATGTGTTCCGGGACGACCGCATCATTGCAATATGCGCAGACATGGTCTACAAACGTGTCAACCTTGCCAATCGTGGTCAAAAAGCTATTGGTTCAGCTCGAATCTCGACGGCTCGTGGGGGTCCAACAACTACTGAATCAACAAAAGTGGCGATCCCGCGTCAACCACCTGTGATGGCCAAAGAACAGATCATCGCTCAAGTAAACCCACGCCAATCTCTTCAGGCAGCACCAGAGGACAAGCAACCAGCTCCATTGCCAACAAGCAAGAACACTCCCGACATAGCCGAGCTTATCCTTGAAGCCGTCGCCGATGAGACCGGCTGGGCCAAAGACAGCTTCGATGATAACACTGCTCTGGCTGACTTAGGCGTCGACTCCTTGATGACCATTGTCATCACCTCCAAGCTTCGCTCGAAGAAAAATGTGGAGCTTCCTTCAAACAAGTTCCGTAGCTGTGTCACCATAGGCGACATTCGCGCACAGTTTGGCAAGAAAGATGAGCCGACTAGAGCGGAAGACAGCCTTGTGAGCAGCCCCGAAAAGCCCAAGACTATAGTCTCAGCCGCGGTGGCTCCGGTCATTGTAGAGCCAGCAGTAGCGGACTGCACCTCGCAAGCTTCTTCTGAAGGCTTCGAGATGGTTCCTACACCGGCATCCGAAACTGCCGTGATCATTCCTTCAAGATCAGACATTACTCCTCCGCATACCGACACTCCCTCTGCTGGGATTACATCTGATGGTACGGCACTAGCTGGTCAGAGTCGACCTGAGGTATTCCTCATTCAAGGCTCGCCCGATCAGGACCGGCCTCCTGTCTTTCTAGTACCTGATGGCTCTGGATCAATCACCTCATTCCTCGCTCTTCCCCAATTTCCGTCCGAGGTCTGCATCTATGGCCTCCACTCTCCTTGGGTCGACAATCCCGAAGGCTTTACCTGCACGATTGAGCAAGCCTCACGTCTATATCTCGAAGCCGTTCGAGAGCGACAGCCTCACGGTCCTTACATTTTTGGTGGGTGGTCCGCAGGATGCGTCTTCGCATATGAATTGGCACGTCAGCTGCTCGAAGCGGGCGAGGAAGTCCTCGGCCTGATCATCATCGACATGCATGTTCCCAAACCGCTTCCAGAATGGATAGATACCACCAAAGAATTATGGGATTTCTGGTGCGAAAGTACGGGCCTCAAGAACGTCTTTGCTCCACTGCCCTCGGGCCAAGGCCTGGAAGAACATCTAATTCAGAATTTTCGCGCTCTCAACAAGTACCAGCCTGTGCCTATGAGACCTGACAAGCGACCGAAGCATGGAACATTCATCATCTGGGCCACAAAGGGTATGGGTGATGTGAAGAAGGAGGACTTTGGCGAAATTGCCGATCCGCTCGGTATTGGCGAATGGTTCTGCTTTGACCGCACAGACTTTGGACCGAGAGGGTGGGATGAACTTGTCGGTGACCAGATTGAATGTGTTCCAATTGAGGGCAATCATCGCAGTATCATGGTCCCGCCGGATGTAAGTTCGACTCCTGCGGTCTCTTGCGACATACTTGCTGACAATGTGCGTGCTTTTAGGCTGATCGGCTAGTTGCCCTCGTGGAGCAAGCGTTAGCTAAATTCTTTGCTTGAGAACTTGCGCGAACCGTTGGACCAGAGATGAGCCCCGTCCTAGATCCACGTTGTGACTCTTTCGCGCAACAAATCTTGCATTTGCAAAATTCATATGGAGCTTCAGCTCATTGGCATAGGTTGGATTAAAGATAGATTTCACTGTAGCTGTTCTCTTCATTTCGGCATTTGTAGTATAGATGGCGATTTTGCTTTAGTCTCGCGAGTCTGTACTGTATGCTTTCTATTATACGCGTGGTTGGTGGTCATGATTATGGTACATACTGGGTCCTGAAGACGACCGGCATCTTATATCTTCAGCGCACGCACTGGCCAGGGTGACTGGAGATTTAGCGGTATTCGACGTCGGCACAGCATGCGATGCTAATGCTTAGATAGCTGGACAGATTTGGTTTTTGATGAATGTGATATGAAGAGACGATACGCTTACAGCCAGATAGACCTGTTCAATCGAATCATAAGCATGATATGAGGACTTCTCAGGTTTCCGCAACACACTAGATCCTTACATCAAGACCACGAACTCTGTTGTCGCCTAGTTGAAAGTTGCATGAACGAATCTCTGGTACGAACCAGGCCACAGTGTCTGCATTCCACGAATCTTGAATCCTGGGTCGACAGCTGCAAAGATCTCCTCCCAATTCTGCGCAGTACGCTCCCAGCCATTGTGCAGGGCATACATGGCCAAGTCCGAGACTCTGAAGATGAACACGTGTTAGTCAAGATTTCTCTTCGGAGGATACGGTTTCAGCTTACCTTGTGTATTGCTGCTCGTATGAGACTTCACATCGCTCCGGTAAAACAAGGTCGCAAATCACGACATGTGCACCTGATTTCAGAGCAGGCCGAAGATTCCGTAAGATTTCTTTGCATTTCTCATCAGACCAGTTATGGAAGATGGCACGGAAGAAGTAGACGTCGGCATTTTTAACAGGCTGAGGCCCGGAGAAGATGTCGTAAGGTCGTAAAGAAATTCGATGACCGGCTTCCTTGTCCACGAGAACACCGCCTGGTTGGTATTCCTGGACTATAGCCTTGGATATGACAGAGTCCATGTCCTCGACCACGAACTGGATATCCTTCGTAGCTTTGGCGATAGCTAGAGAGCCATACCCATGATTTCCGCCGACGTCAACGAAAACGCTTCCAGGTCGATCAATTTCTTGCCAAAGTGGGTAAGAGGATAGACCTTTGGCATCTGCAGCGCTCATTATGGCTTTGAAACAAGCCTCGTCAGGAAAGCGGTCCATGAGGCCTTCGCCACCAAATGCGAGGTTGAATGCCGTATGCTTGGGATCTTGAGATCCTTGCCATTTGTCCATTGCGTCGAGAAGCTTCATCATGGAGGGAAGCACGATGTCGAGGCTAAACTTGCAGAGAGATCGAATGCCCGGAGATTTGAACATTTCAGATATGACAGTGTGCTTGATGAGGCCAGGCGAGGGTTCTTGATAGATCCCATGGACCATGGCTTTGCGTATGATCTTTTCTAGTCCTCGCTGTGGGGTGTTCAGGGCTTTGGACAGATCCGAGAACGTAATGCCTTCATCGGGAACTGTGTTCGCGATGTCGTGCTGGATGAATGTTTGCAGGACTGTCACATCGTAGACCTAGAACACATTGGAACTTTCAGCAACTCTATCGATCATGTTGCTGAGGAGTTTAAAGCATACCCGGCTCATGTACGTGAATAGAATCATGTCTGGTGTCATGGCTTTCATCCTGATCTTCTCCGCTCCATCGATGATAGATTGGCGTACTTGGACATAAGCCTCATCTTGATCCCGTTCGCCAGGCCACTTCACGCTCCTGGCGCTGTACTCATCGTAGAGTCGCGCCTGTGCGAGCAGGTCTTCAACAAGAGGTGCGAGTGTCATTCTTTCCAGACTGTGTTGTCTACCGCGCTCTCGGAGGCTGAAAGCACCGCTGACACTCAAGACCCTCACATATGTTATCCAGGGGCTGAGCTGGAGCAGAAGCCAACGCCATAATGATCATGGCGTTCTGTAGGAATCGGCTATCCGCGTCAAGGACGGCTGTTCCCAGGCATTCATCGTGCTATGGCATTTCTCGGTGGCCGTAAGATGCCGCCATATCAAGACCACTTGCTGACATTTGGACGCTTGCCAGAGGTAGGTGAATAGACAAGGTCCGTGTATTTTCTGGCTCTCCGATGATGCTCGTTAGAAGAGTGTGCTGAGTATCTGTTTCCGATCCTTGCATGTGGATGGCGCCGTCGACCAGGGGGCTAAACCGCACATACACTAGATCCGAAATAGCCGAACCTTCTTTTCACCACCGTGACTTCTCCTTTTCCCAAGCTTTCAACCTGGCCAAGCACTCGATCTGGGAGTGTAACATTCCCGACACAATGCTAACATATACCAGTCCCAGTATGGATGTCTCGGTTCATCCGTGGACTTGCGGGTGGATCCCAGATGGTGAACCTGCGACCGCCTTGAGGCCTGGCATCATGGCTTGGCACCTGTCGTGAATCAGCGGAAACTACTTCGAACAGGTCAATCAACGCCGAACCTGGACTCGCAAGGGTGTATCGCCTCGTTCATCAGAGCTTACGGGAGCGTCACTGCCTTGTGATCCTTAGCATTGAAATGACAATTGGAGGGTCATCGAACACAGTCGTGACGGACTTGGCGAAACACCGGAGATAGCTTTGCTGCCGACATTGATTGGCATGCGACAATGGTGCCCGCTCACAGAGCTGAGTTCCAGCAGACTGAAGCCTTGATCCTGCCTCTCTCGAAGACGAACGTGTGTCTTTCGCAGCCTGGCAGCAAGGCCCAGGTCTGAAGCAATATTTGCGACATGACTGTTCAGAGTGTCAAGACTGTGTCGCTACAGCGATCGGTCGTGAAAGAGGTATGTAAGGCTGAAGACTTCAGGTTCCGAATCGCTACTGACATTTCTGAGATCCTGTCTTTCGCGAAGAATGCCGATATCTTCTATTTGTGCACCGCGGCCACGGGCTCAATGCTCCAGGGTGCTTTGATGCCAGTAATGGTAGTTGACTTCTGGAATACTTTGCTCTGATCGTTAAGTACTAATTGCAGTTCTCCAGACATTGGTCTTTGGTACGCTCGCTGGGAAGTTCACAGATATCACAAATGGAACGATCTCAGCGGGAGAGTTTCGCCAGAGTCTGGCCAAGTTCACGCTCTACTTTGTGTATCTGGCCACTGGCGAGCTTGTTGGAAGCTATGCAATGTGGATTGGGTTCACGTTGGCTGGCGAGAACATTACCAACAGAATTAGGTATGCTTCGCGGACGTGCCATAACAGCCCTTTTGATCATTGCTTACCTTCAGTGTAGACGCCATCTTCTGACTTCTCTGTTCCAGAAAGGCGTTGCCTTCATCGATCAGTCTGATGCTGGAGAGATCACCACCCTTATCAGTGCCGATGCTGATGCTGTCAAAGATGCCTTATCCAGCAAGCTAGGAAGGGTGATTGCTGCATTCACTAGCGTAGTAGTGGCATTCTTTATCGCATTTTCAAGATCATGGCGTCTGACGTTGATCATGGGTAGCGGTTTGCTCGCTTTTGCAGCTGCAGGAGGTGGAGGCGCGTACTTCATCTCCAAGTTCACTCAGCAATCGCTCGCTGCACAGTCCGAAGCGGCATCGATCGCTCAAGAGGGCATCAGCGGAATCACATGCGTAGTTGCAAACTCTGCACAGACTCTGCTCACGGAAAAGTATCGAGCCTGCCTTGCGAAAAGCCAGCGACCTGGAATCCTTGCCCGATTTAGCGGCGAAATGATGATAGCCACAATCACGAGCATCGCCACTTGTCTCTTCAGCTTGGCGTTCTGGCGAGGCTCGCGTTACTACATCAATGGCCAAGCGAGCTTTGCAGATGTTCTTATTGTTCTGCTTGGTACGTTGTGGTTGTTCACTCTATGCAGGTCTGGCTCGTATTGACTGTACGCTGTAGCTGTTCTGCTCGGCACCGCGTCTCTGGGACTCGTTGGCCCAAATGCACAAGCAGTGGCTGCTGGCTTGACCGCTGGGAAAAGGATCTTTGCCATGGTGGCCAAGACTGCTCCGATTGACTCCCTGTCAGAGACAGGCCTCCAACCAGACCGAGTCGAAGGTCGCATCCGATTCAAAAACGTAAGCTTCGCATATCCTACGAGAGGAAATGTTAAGGTCTTGAGCGATTTCAACCTCACCATACCAGCAAAAAAGACTACAGCAATAGTTGGTGCTTCTGGCTGCGGCAAGAGCACCATCGCGAAATTAATCCAGCGTTACTTTGATCCATCTGTTGGGCTGGTCTCGCTCGATGATCGCGCTCTCTCGACTTTGAGTCTCAAATGGCTGCGAAGACAGATCTCTGTCGTTTCCCAAGAGCCTGACCTTTTCAACGCATCCGTTTACGACAACATTCGATATGGCCTGATGCGATCTGGTGAAGCCTTCGGCAAGTCAGAAACGCGTAGAAAGGTGATCAGTGCTGCCCGCAGTGCCAATATCCACGACGCTATTATGGCCATGCCGCAAGGTTACGAGACCATCGTGGGAGAGCGAGGTAGTAGGCTCTCGGGTAAGTGAGAACAAAACTCACGTCACTTGGACTGCCTCCAGTGAGAGTAGTTCTTCCTCACTAGTCAGCATCCCTATTCTGTGAGTGCTGTATACTGACGTGCTCACCAGGCGGCCAGCGTCAGCGTGTGGCCATAGCTCGGGCGCTCGTGAGCGATCCCAACATTCTTCTTCTGGACGAAGCGACATCGGCATTAGACACGGTCTCAGAAAATTGCATTCAAGACGCCATTGCTGCATGCGCTGGAGACAAGACAATAGTCATCATTGCCCATCGCTTGTCCACAATCAAGACCGCTGACTTCATAGTCGTCATGGATAAAGGTGGCATCGCCGAGACGGGACGCTACGACGATCTCATGCAGAAGCAAGGCAAGTTCTACGGACTGCAAAGTGACCGAGACTTAGAAAGCAGGGAGGTCTGCACTCCGGGTGATTCGAACATAAGGCCTGAAAGTCCGGATACAACGATCGCCCCAAGCATCAATACAGGCACTGTCTCGGAAGCATGGTCGTCTACGGGACTCCTTCAATCTAATGGGGCGCAGCACGACTCCTGCGTAAGTCAGAGTCAGGAAGACGTTCACTCACACAAGACATCCGGAGCTGTCTGGAAGTTCATACTAGACTCCAACAAGGAAACGAGATTCCTCGCAGCCTTTGGGCTGGTTTGGGCCATCATTTCAGGCTCCTGTTCAACCATTCAGGCCTATCTATTTGCTCAGGTGGGCCCCTCCGATGTTGTGGTTTCAGTCCTCAATTGCTGACGAGCGCCATCAAGGCAGTCACCAGCTTCAGCAAAGATCACGATGAAGACCACAACTTCACTACCAACGTGGACTTGTGGGCGCTCCTACTCATTGTTCTTGCATCTGTATCCCTTGTGGCATCAGCAATGCGAGGGAGCGCTCTTGCTGTCTGCTCCGAGAAGTTCATGATCAAGGCTCGACTGAATGCCTTCGAACATATCTTGAGGCAAGACATGACATTCTTCGACATTGAGGGGAGTGCCAACCTGACTTCCTTGATATGCTCCACGCTCGGGCAAATGAATAGCTTGACGGTCTCGTCAGTCGCCATATTTGTGGTGGGCTTCACCGGTTTGCTCTCTGCTATTGCGTTGTCAATTGCTGTCAATTGGAAGCTTGGCCTGGTCTTCACAGCAGCGGTGCCGATTCTTCTTGTCTCAGGATATGCATACGGAGCTTTTGCCACCAGCAGGGAACAACGATCTCGCGAGCTATACTCCGAGGCCGTGGCCCTAGCCAGCGAAGTCGTTGACTGCATGGCTACAGTGGTGTCGCTGGGCTTGGAGCAGCACATGGATCAACGCTTCTGGAGTCTTATCACCAACCACGGTCGCCGAGCTGCATCAAAAACCCACGTAGCATGTGCCGCTTATGCACTGTCTCAGGCCGGAGTCTACTTGTGCTTTGCTGGCTGCTTCTACTATGGAGGCCGGCTTGTCGCCTCAAATCAGAGTTCGATGCTAGAATTCTTCATTTGCTACACAGCAATCGTGACAAGGTAATTTACAGTGGCCCTTGTTACATATCTGAAGAGATGACTGATTTCTATAGTACCCCGTCAACCGGTGCATGCTTCAATATGCTACCCGAACTCCGCAAAGCTTTTGATGCGAGCAGTACTTTGCTGGACCTGCTGTCTCGTAAGCCCAGCATCGACGTCGATTCACATGTCGCGGCAAAGCCATGTACCAGTGATGCAGTCAAACTCACCGCCGATGATGTTTACTTCAAATACCCAACCAGAGACGACGCACAAGCATTACTTGGCATCTGCATGGATGCACAGCCGGGCCAGTACATTGCACTTGTTGGTCCTAGCGGTAGTGGTAAAAGTACCATCTTATCGCTCATCCAACGCTTCTACGACCCTCAAGCTGGTCATATTATGCAAAACGATGTAGACATCCGCAAATTTCAGGTCGGCGACTACCGAAACCATATGGCCCTCATCACGCAAGAGACCATTCTTTTCTCCGGCACCATCCGAGAAAATATTGTACTGGCTTCGAGTGGAACAACTGATGCCCAGCTATGGGAGGCTGTGAAAGCTGCTGCTCTTGATGAGTTTATTGCGTCACTTCCCGATGGACTTGACACAGCAGTTGGCTATCGAGGGGTTTCTCTGTCGGGTGGACAGCGACAGAGAGTGGCAATTGCACGCGCCCTTTTGGGAAATCCAGCCGTGTTGCTACTAGACGAGGCAACATCGGCATTGGACAATGCCTCCGAGCGTCTCGTACAAAGTGCAATCAATGATGCCGCTCGCGGTCGCACGACTATTGCAGTCGCACAAAGGTTGAGCACAGTTCGCACGGCGGACTGCATCTATGTGATAGACCACGGCCGTGTTGTTGAGAAAGGCACACACGAGCAACTCCTAGCAGCTTCAGGTGTGTATGCACACATGATACGAGTGCAGGAGATTCAGCAGTCATTTTAGGTCGGTTTCATTTAGCGCCTACTCGAACAGCGACTATATACTGGAATTGAGACGTTGAGTCATGATGAGCTGGCCGCTCTAACGATTACTCCGATGAAAAGTATAGAATTGCTTCTGTAAGGTGCAAGTGGTAACAACGATCGCATCTGACAGTGTGCGACCATGACGCTGACTGTGTCATAGTGCTTGCAGGGTCAATGTACTTCACCGAATAATACCCTTGGCTAGTCTGAACGTCAAGCACTTTAACCTTGCGTCTCAACCCGAGGAAATCCAATCTTGTCTCAACATCGACTACTTGAGCTTCATCGTCCATTGGATCAAAGAATTTTCAAACAATCTGCCACCATGGTCTGCAACCGGAGCTTCGCCAAGCTCCTTCTCTACGCTCACCTCTACGCACCAGGACTCATCTTCGCCGGCAAATCGATCGCCGCAGGAGATTTTGTTCAAGAAGTCGTTATCGATGTCGCTGTCGTTGGAGGAGGCGCATCTGGAGCATATGCAGCCTCTCGACTGCAAGAATGTGGAGTCACTGTCGCTCTTGTCGAGCAACGAACTCGGTTAGGTGGCCACTCTCAAACATTCACAGATGCCACTACCGACGCAACCATAGAGTACGGGGTTGTCTTCTTCCACGACAATCAGGTGACTAGAGATCTCATGCACCGCTACGATATTCAGCCTTACAGAAACTCCATCACCGACCCAAGCCATCGTATTGAGTTCTACGACCTGCAGACTGGCACGCATGCCAATTTCCATCCACCAGAATTTGAGGCGGTACAATCTGCTTTGGCGAAGTATGATCAGATCCTTACCGAGAATTACTCCTATTTGGACCAAGGATACTCTTTGCCTGATCCTATTCCTGGCGACCTACTGCTGCCATTCCTAGATTTCGCAAAGAAACATCACCTGGAAGACATGTTGAACATTGCTTTCCAAATGGGCCAAGGATATGGAAATTTCTTGGGGGTCCCAACTCTCTACGCTATGAAGATTCTCAGCCATGGTCTTCTGCAGCAAGTCGCTCAAGGCTCGCTGCTCAGAACGCGGAACAATAGCGATCTTTACTCTCGAATCCAGGATGATCTGGGATCAAGAGAAGGATCTCTATTTCTGGGGTCACACATTACACATCTGGACCGCACAGAAAACGCAGATGGCTTCGTCACTCTACACATTGAGAATAAGAAAGGTGCGAGAACTCGGATAAAGGCCAGACAAATTCTGTTGAGCATTCCACCCATGGCAGACACCCTACACAAATTTATGGATCTTGACGACCTCGAGCAATCCCTGTTCTCACAATTTGAATGCAACTACTACTGGGCAGGAGTATTACGAAACGCCCGCCTTCCGAGCTACGAAGTGCAGAATGTCGATATGGATAATCCTGGAGGAGTGCCAACCTTGCCCGGAATGTATGTCTTCGAAGCAACCGAGGTCCCAAACATGCACACATTCTGGTATGGCGCAGACAGGTCCACAGGCGATCAAACGGTAGATGAGGTTCGTCAACACGTCTTGACAACGATAAAATTGCTACGTAACGCAAAGGACGAGGATATCGATGAGATAGAATTTCTGGCTATTGAAAATTTCAGCCCTTTTGCGTGCATGGTCAACTCAACAGCCATTCGCGACGGCTTTTACCGTCAGTTGTACCAGCTTCAAGGGCGCAGGAACACGTGGTGGACGGGCGCAGCATGGCATACCCATGATTCGAGCAAGCTATGGGAGTTCACCGAGGAATTTTTGGAGAATGTAACCCGACAAGTGAGGAATGTCCAGAAGCCTGGCATGAGCGCCAAGCAGGATCTGTAGATTGAGCAGTTCCAAGTCGAATTTTCGCCATCGTGTACAGGCCAATTTTTGGCGTGCTCAGATCAGTCCCGAGACCGAATTAGCTGGAATCAAAGTTATGGAACTCCATGCTGTGGTCACTTATTTTCGTAGCTATTGACTCAGCTCACCGTCTCAAGAGCTCGGGCTATCTTAAGGTTAACCAGGTACAGCCTCAATTTCACTAGATCACAACCCCAGTCTCCGCTGCCAAGGCTTCAATTGCATGTCTCAGCCTGACAACATCAGCCTCTTTGATCGGGATCCGGTGGGACCCTTGCCACTCCAGAAGGCGTCGAGACTTTGGATCACAGTAGTCTTCGTATAGTTGCCGATGAAGCTCGAGCCCGGGATCTTGCAAGCCATGAAGGTGTAAGGTCGGCAGTGAAAGTATGTCGTGATCGGGCGGCGAATTGCTTGTATAGAAACGAATCATCGGTGCCCGGCCAGCTAATACCACAGAAAATCGCCAATCATGATTCCACACCGTTGAGGTACCGCCGCTGACTGTGCTTGGATCTCGTGTCCTACGTCGCTGGACTTCCAAAAGAAGACTGGCCGCGATCTTTGCACCCTGGCTGAATCCAAGAAATCCAACCCATTGGCCTTGCCAACCTTCATCATCATCTTCTGCCATCGCACGGGCCAGTTGATGCAGCATATCGCTAGCAGGGCATTCACCGTTAGACAGCAACCAGCTACGGTATGGACCCATGTCTGCATACGTTGGCATTATATCTGGTCCAGCTTTGCTAAGTACAGGGCCATCGGCGAAGACCAGGTGAAACCGGGGATTGAGATGCCTAACAAGGACTCGACATTGTGTCTGGAAGATCTTGGCTGATGATCCACCTCCATGCAGGCACAGGATGCGTGGCGTGTTCCGCGAAGGGATCGGGGCTTTGTGCATGGTGTGAGGCATGTCGAGAGGGTTTCCGCGTTGCTGCAGCAGGGCTTCAAAAGCATAATCTTGGAGCTTTATACATCTTCTCAATGATGCAGGAGGGAACCCGTGGAATCCGACGGATCTTGCGCTGAGGCGCCAGTATGCTGCTAATTGTTGTTTGAGACATCAGTTTGCCGATTCCTTAGCCAGATATCAGCCTCTAATTCGGATGCCGAGAGATGAGGGAGTCTGGCGGACTGCTGCTTACGAAGTAAGGTTTGGTTCACGCTGAGTTGCTCGTCAGAGAGCGCAGTTCTGGTAATTACCAAGGAGCAAAGAGATGGCCGTCTCAGACATGAAGGGATCACATCTTGCTGTTACAGCTATCGCAGTAGGAATAGCCTTGGTATACTGGTTTATTTCCATTCGATCAGATCCACTGAAGCATATTCCGCTAGTTGGAGAGGGAAGTCGTCGGAAAAGAATCCAAGCCTATCATCTTGGAGCGAAGAAGATCTTTGCCGACGCATGCGAGAAGGTATTGAACGCATGGAGGATGACCGATGATCGACGAACTCAGCACTAACGACACTTAAAAACAGTTCACATCGCTTTTCCGAGTTGCGACTCCAGAAGGTAAGCGAGTCCAGACAGCCCTTCTGAGACCTACTGATGTTGGCGACTTAGGCGATTACGTTCTCGTGCCGCATAATCTCGTGAATGAATACAATGCAGTTCCAGAAGACGTGTTTAGTCCGCACGCTCCGTTCGATCAATTCGTGGAGAAGACAATCACAGATATCAACATAACATCTCGAGCCTTGATTTACTCCGTACGGCAAGACCTGACGCCGTCCTTAGGTGAGAAGTTTGTCCATTTCGGACTTCGTACGTCCACTCGCGCTGATATTGTGAAGGCAGAATCACACCAGCCCTATCACAAGTCGCCGATGAAGCTATCCTGTCGACGATACGGAAATGCTCAGAGTGGACCGAGGTGGATCTTCATCACAGCCTTATCAGCATCGTGACTATTGTTTCGGGATGGGTGTTTGTAGGTCCGGAGTATAGTGGCACCAACGAGTACATGGACCTGGCTGCCAGCTATGCGGCAGATGCATTTGGCGGACCCAAAATGCTGCAAATGGTCCCACAGCCACTCAGACCCATCGCAGCAGTGTTCATCCCGCCGCTTCGAAGAGTGAAGTTGTTTCATCGACGAATCTTTGATCTCTTGGGGCCTGGTATTGATCGTCGCAGGAAAGAGCTGGCCGAAGGACGATTACGCTCTGCAGATATGCTTGATTGGCTGATTGTTAATGCTCATCGGTTCCCGGACGACATCAAGTCGGATTACGATATTGCGAGAGTACAGCAGTCGCTTTCAGCGGTTGCCATTCACACGACTGCATTGACGGCTCTTGCGACGTAAGTCAATCCTCTCAACGCAGTGAGTTCCAACGACTGACCTGTCCAGAATATTCGATCTCGCTTGTGAGCCCGAGATCGTGGAAGACCTGCGGATTGAGATCGATGCCGTCTTGGCAGCGCATAATGGGGAGCTGACAGCCCGTTCGCTTTATGAGATGAAACTACTGGATGCGGTGTGCAAAGAATCTCAGAGATTGAATCCTGCAGATCTGCGTAAGTTCTCCATGCCATTTCTGTCCTGTGTTAGCTCATATGTGAGACAGTCTCGGCTCGACGAAAAGCTCTGAAGCCATATCTGTTCTCCGATGGCACCAGCATTCCGGTTGGCACCATGTTAGCAGTGCCTGTTTACACTATCGCCCGGGACCAAGCCCATTTCTCAGAGCCAGAGAGGTTCAATCCGTATCGTTTCACAAAGGCCCGAGAAGGTGGGAGCAATGATCATTTGCAATTTGCCTCTGTTACCCATGGTACAATGGCGTTCGGCTCTGGCAAACATGCATGTCCCGGCCGCTTCTTTGCAGCTCTTGAGATCAAGTTGATTGTGATCCATCTTCTGAAGCACTTTGATATCAAGGCAAAGCCCGATCAAGATGGTGTGACCAGAAGGTACCGCAACATGGAGTACGATAGTATGGTGAGTACTGAACGTCCCAATTCGTCCAAGGTCTGGCACTGACTGTTATCTAGAACATGCCCGATGTGCATCAGAAGGTCCTACTGAAGACGAGAACGATCTCAATGTGAATGAGTGCATTGATCGCATGTCGTTCCAGGTCTCAGCAGCGTGTAGACTCGTGTACAGAATGATGGACAGATAGATGTTAGTGTTGTCATCGTACGAAGAGATCAAATCGAGATGCCAACTGCGCCCGAGGTGACGAGCTCCATGTACTCTTCGTCACACCAGGCGTAGAATTCAGAACGCATCCGTGCGACAAATCGAACGACTTCTCCTATTGCGCTTTCACGTTTCATTCTCGAAACAACAAACGGCCAGAGCAGTCGTGGAGGCTGCCCGCTCCAGTAATAATACCATCAAAAGAATCGTGATTGAGCACGATGGGTCTTTCATTCACTTCCGTGGCAGTCATCGCCATTGTCATTGGTTCACTCTACTTCGCGATCCCATTGATCCTTGCCGAAGTATTCCCGTGGAAGCTGCTCTGGGCTCAGCGAAATGCCCAGATGACAGTGAAAGCCAAGTCATACGAAGGCAAGACCGTAGTCATCACCGGAGCAAATGGAGCTTACGGCTCCAGAGCTGCGCGAAACTTCGCAGAGCGAAATGTCGACACATTGGTCCTCGTTGATGCCAGAGACTGTACCGAATTGAAGGACAAACTCGAAGCAGATTTGAAGTCGCAAGGGAAGCAAGTTCCGAAGATTCTGGTCTGGCAGATCAACATGATGACTTTCGATGGATGCAAACAATTGAGAGAGAAAGCTCAATTCTTGAAGTACATTGACCACGTCTTGTCAACAATGGGCATTCTTTCATTCGATCGAAAGGAGTCGCCGGAAGGATGGGAAACTTGTGAGCAATGATCATCCCTCTGTATGAGATTTTAACTCACCAAAAAACAGCCATTCAGGTCAACTACCTTTCCAATGCTCTCCTGGGACTGCTTCTCCTCCCACTACTCAAGTCATCTCCAACCAACCCGAACCCACCAGTCTTGACTTTTGTGTCCTCATTCGGCATGTATCCTTCATGGCCCACAATGTGGTCACTCCCGAAATCCGGCTCTTTTCTGAAGTTCCTTAGCAACAATCAGAATGGCATGGCTCAGAAGAACCAGTATGGTCGCTCAAAGACATTGCTCGTCTACTTCATGCGCGAATTGGCAGCAAAGCTTTCGAAGGCCAAAGATCTTCCCAAGATAACTGTGAATTGCACAGATCCCGGAACTGCTTGGACTCCACTCTCCAATATCAATCGGGACATGTTCATCACCAGAATCATCACAGACTTTGGCGCCAGAGATGCTCAGTATGGCGCGAACACCCTTACGAATGGCGTTTCTGAAGGTCCTGAGAGCCATGGTAAGATCGTGATGGACTTTGGATATGGAAGGTGGGTCTCTGTGGGCCAGCGAGGAGCAAAATTGATCACGCTGACGACGGCCACAGCTTTCCGCCCTGGATGCAGAGGCCCCACGGCAAAGCACAGCAGGAGAGAGTGTGGCAAGAGACCAAGGAAGAGTTCGTGGCCAAAGTTCCTGAGGTAATGGCTGTGTATGAGATGTTGGATGACAATTGAGACCTGTCATTCTTGTTCATGTCGGAGCATAACCTTCAAGCTTTTGATGGCATTGGCGGTTCTAGTCGTACTACGAAAATGTTAACAAGACGCAAAGGAGTGGAACTCTCTCACCCTAGGTTCGCTTCCTGGCCTTCCAAGAATTGAAGCTGTTCTCTATGGGAGTCTTGAAGATGAAAAGCTGACCGACAGCAAGGGTGGAGCTAGCGATCTCCGAAACTTCTGGCCAGTGCCCACCGTCATTACGGCAGGACCGCACAAGCTTTCCAGACTCCTATTGGAACTTGATCATCAACACCTGCAGGATCAACAAGTTATCAATCAGACTTCCAGCAGCGATCCTGACCGATCGGAATTCAAGCGTGGTACAGCCGCGGTGGGCTCACTGAGGTTCTGCATGGAGAAGACATGCTAACTTTGGATATGTAGAAAATGACTTCCGCAGGTCATCGAGTCGCACATATTCCCGAGCTACTCGAGAGCATCCTACTACTCCTACTCGAGGACTTCGATCCCGACCACCCACGAACATACCGCCCAACATGCAAGACAGTCCTCGCCAGCCAGCGCGCTTGCACCGCTTTTCGCAATACCATCGTTGGTTCGAAGAAACTTAAGCAGACTCTCATGCTTGCAGAACCAAGCAAGAGTCCCACGTTTTATGCTCCATCTGTCAATCCATTAGCCAAGCTATTTATGGAATGCAGACCAGTCACTCCGCCGCCGCACGTTCCACGCAAGCAATGGCAGATTCCATGTTATAGTCTGTGGGTCTATGGTGATGGGGAACGTACACGTAAGAGGAGACGTATCGAGCCTTCTTACAGAAAGATGTACCTTTACTCGAAACCTTACATCGTTGTCGCCGCGAGCGGTTTCCATGCTGATGGAATTCGCCGACGTCCAGAATTCGTGCTAAGAAATCCGACGCTGGGAGATGTCCTCGACATCGCGCACGGAAAGCGGAAGCCGACGAAGAAGGCAATTATCAAGAGACGTGAAGACTAGGGTAAGTCCGAGGAGTGCACTGGTAGGGCATTCACAATCTGACAGGTTACTAGATCACTGCTCGACAACCTCAACATTCAGCACTCCCAGACTCCCGATTTCAGCCCTAATCCGATCTCCCACCCGTAACCACCTCTCGCCATGAGACTTCGCAGAACCAGCCGGCGTTCCCGTCATGATCATATCTCCCGGCTCAAGCGGCAGAAACTTACTGATCTCCGCAATCGCTTCTGCCGGCGACCACGCCATTTCCTTTGTGTTTCCAGTAATCATCAACTCATCGCAGACCCAAAGCTTGACGCTCATATTCGATGCATCGCCGACAGACTCCTTTGGCCAGAAGGTCGGACCGCAAGGCTTCATCGTTGCCTGAGCTTTTCCGCGCATGATATCTACCACTGGCCCGGCATAAAGCACGTCTCGACAGCTGAGGTCCAGACCGATCGTATACCCGGCGATCGCTTCTTCTGCTTCTTCAACGCTGGCATTGGAGATTCTTGTCCCGACGACCACTGTCAACTCGCATTCCCAATCGAACTGCTTGGTTCCTGTCGGCATCTTCACTGTTTGGCCTGGTCCGACTAGAGAGGTTGTTGGCGGACAGCTGAAGAATGGCATCGGGCCCCACTTTTCTGCTGGCAGCCCCATCTCTTTGAGGTGGCTGGTGTAGTTGGCGCCGACAGCAAGAAGTTTGCTTGGATATTGAATTGGTGTTTCGAAGGTGGCTTCAGACATGGGTATTGCTGTGTTCTCGGACGTGCGCTCTGCGAGAGACTTGAGCAGCGGAAAATTGGCTTGCCATTTCTGAAGCAAGTCCTTGATAGTTGCTTGGTTGAGATCTGGATGCAGCGACTTCAGAAGATGCAAATTGCCGTTGATGACAAGTGCCACTTCAGAATTTTGCGCTTTATGTCGAATCGTTGCAAGGCCAAACGAAGTCATGACGATATTCAGTCTAAAGTCACAATGGAAATATGCGGTAGCTCAAGAAGACGTGAAGCCATCGAGCTCCACTCGCGACACTCATATACCACTTGGCCAACAGTCTCAGTTGAGCTTGGGAAGCAGGCCGGAAATATTCCGACTTACTTGGAACAGCATCTACTTCGCTAAGGATACCAGTAACATTTAAGGCTGAGCTGATCGCATTGGTCGATCACCTACTGCTTTGAGAAGGAGTTGCTGCTCAGCAAGACTTTCGGCTCCGAAACCTGTATTGACGCTGCTGTATGAGGCAAACGACCACTGTCGGACGAAGTCGTAATCCGTTCCGCGTTGAGCTCGATGCTACACTTACGGTGTCAGTACTGCATCCAATTCCTGCAGACAAGTCGGAACAACTATTGTGCCTGCCAGATATCATTCGGGTCCGCTGAATGATCGACAGTCGGAGCATGAGACCACGATGAAGGAAGTCGAGCAATAAAAGGTGTCCAACACCTCCAGACTACCATTCAGCAGCATCAACAACACCTGCTCAAGCATCTACATCAACCAACATGGCCTCACCAAAACCAACCTTTAGCAACCCAGGCAAAACCGTCCTCAAACCCTCCAAACTCGCCCACCTCGTCCTCCGCACAAACAACATGCAAAAACTCTCCACCTTCTACCAAGCCTTTCTCTCCGCCACAATCACATTCGAGAACGAGTTCATGACTCTCCTCTCCTACGACTCCGAACATCACCGTCTCGGCATAATCCAGGTCCCTAACCTGTCCCCCAAAGACACGAACACCTGCGGTCTCGAACATATCGCCTTCACGTTTGACAGTATCACCGACCTCGCTCTATCCTACCTCCAACGCAAAGAAAATGGAATTGGCCCTTTCTGGTGTATCAATCACGGTAAGTATAAATCAACCCCTCGTGCTTCAAACGTGGTTGATATATTTTCAGGTCCTACGACTTCAGCTTATTATAAAGACCCCGATGGAAATATTGTAGAATGTCAAGTTGAGAATTTTGAGACTGTAGAGGAGGCGCAAGAGTTTATGGAGGGGGAGGAGTATGCTAAGAATCCGCTGGGAGTGGATTTTAGGATGGAGGAGTTGATTGAGAGGATTAAGAGTGGGGAGAGTGAGGAAGAGTTGAAGAGGAGGCCGGAGAGTGGGCCAAGGAGTATTGATAGTGTTCCTAGTTGAGTAGTAGCTGCGAGGTACTTGATGTGAATTGTGGTCGGTACTGTTTCGACTATGTATTGTCCTTCTGTTTGACGAAATTAGACTAGGTACAATTGCAGTGATGACCCGAATACGTACCGCTACTCCCAAAGAGCACAGGTCGCTACTGCTTCTTTCAACCTTTGAGATTCTTCGTCAACAATCTGACACTTCGCTAACAGTCTGACTAGCATCAGCAGCAGGCTGCAAGCCGCTTTCTTTGCCCCGTCCATGTTGAATCAATTATACTTGGTCGCCATCGGTCTCCCAGAGAAGAAGGCATCCACCACCTCCCCAGCCGTTGGATTGAAGAGCTCTCTTGTCCGCTGGTGCATACGAGCGCCATTATGGTATTTGACAAGCGTGACTCGGTAATGCTTTCTGTGAAGATACATGCGACGCCAAGAAGCCTGATTCTCATTTGTGGTATCAGAGACAACTGATGGCGGAGCCTTGGCTTTCAAGAGGACCGAGATCTCAGTGCAACTCGGGCTGTCTTCATGTATCATGACATGCCACAAGAATTGCGCTGAATGACCATCTGGCATGCGTTGCTTGATAGTAGCGCGGAACAGAGGCCAATTGACACCTTCATGGGGTTCTGGCTCGTAGTCGCTTTGCGGAGGTCGGAAAAGAAGGTTCTCCTGGAGAGTGCTCGAGCCGGCAATGGTGTCGCGAAAGGCTCTGCTTACGCGCTGGCTCAGCAGTAGCGTCTTTAGGCCAACGCCTTCTTCGTGATCGAGGTTCGCGAGGATCTGCTCGAGCAGTTCAGTGATGTGCGCAACGCGGTGGCCGCCATTGGTCGCCATTCCTGTTACAGGTCAGTGCTTGCTAAATGAAGGTCGACATGTGGTAAGTTACTGCGGGCAGCTTAGACTTGCGCTTGCAGCGTTGCAATAAGGGGAACGCAAATAGGTCGAGTAAGAAAGTGCTGGAAAGGTTAGTCGCATTTGCATGTGCCGTCTACCGAATGCTTGGCATGCAGCTCGAAGTGAGGCTGGCTTCAGCTCTCACAAACGGCTGCGCGAGTCGCCGGAGTCATACACTCTTGTTCTGTTTCTCCTAACACCATCGCTTCATCCATAAGCCATACAAGCGATCAATTTTGGCAGTCCGAGGACGACCGAGCAAAGAACCCATCAACCAATTCTCCCAAACTCGGCATGAAATCCTGCTCACCATAATACTCCGCCCTCCCCGAACGCGGATGCGTAACCATTCCGACTTTATGCTCAACAGTACAAAGATACATCCACCGCCAAGAGGCATCAGCACACGGCCTCGAAGCCAGGCAGTCCTCCTCTGATGGTTTGGTACTCAGTGAAACACTAACATCAGGCCGACGCGTGCGATAGGAGCGAGAGATCGCAACCGCATTCAACTTGAGGTCGACTTCGGCACCATCTGGCAAACGGGCTTTGATAGTTCTATTGCGGAGAAGTAGATTTTCGGTTCCGTCGGAGTATGATTTGCGCTGTGGGAGGGGAGAGAGACAGAGTCTTGCTTGGAGGAGCTTTGAGTTGAGGACTGTTGCGCGGAAGGCTTTGCTTGTGCGCTGGCATAGTAGGAGGGTCTGTACGCCTTTTAGGTTGTGAGGATTGAGCTGTAGGAGGATGTTTTCGAGTAGCTCGAAGATGTGCGCGACGCGATGACCGGCGGAGGTGGACATTTCTGTGCAGATTAGCACTCGATGGCGTGGGTGGGTCTAGTGTCTTACTGCAGAGAGGTCCGTCAAGTGGTTTCGATGGTGGGGAGGAGAAGTAAGTAGCGGGGATGGAGGAAGAGGGCATCGGAAACAACATTAACTTGCATGTGCTGCTTGCCGAAAGCTTGGCATTGAATTCAGGTGAAGCTGACTTCAGCTCTGAGAGGTCGCAGCTTCTTAGCTCACATGCAAGAGACCTCAGACCTCGCGGCTCGAAATAACTTCTCGAGGACACAATCTCCTCACGCGTTGTCGTGACATCCATCTCTTATGGCATAATAGCATCCACCAACTCTCCCATCGTAGGGTTCACCCACTCTCCGAGGACTCGCTTTCTGTAAGGACCGCATCCGTAGACATCAATTTCTCCAACAGTGTAGTCTCCGTTGATCAGGTACATGCGCCGCCATGATCCTTCAGCATAGCAAGTTGGCGAGCAACGGAGGGAATGACTGCAGTAGAGCCACACGGTCTTCCGATCCGGGCTTGGTACACTGCTCAAGATATGTCCTATGCTGACACAGATGCCTGGATCCAGTCCCTTCTCGTACCTGTCGCTATGCAAGAGCCAGTTGGTGTTGTCGAAGATGCTATCCGTCTCCTTGTCACGTTTTGGTTTGTGCTTGAGGTACAGCGCTTGCTGGAGTATTTTCGAGCCGGCGATGGTGTTGTTGAAGGTCTTGTCGACTCGCATGCAATTGATGAGCGCAGTCAATTCATCTCCAAGACTGAGCAAGATCTGCTCGAGTAGTTCTGGCACATGGAACACGCGTTGGCTGGCGGTGGGCTGTTGAGCCATTACTGTCATCGTTAGAATGTGCCTCTGAGTTGCGGTGCGCAACTTACTGCTTTGGCTTGCGCGGGTATGGAAGCAGCCAGGCTGTAAGCGTTTGCGGAACGTGTTGGTAATGGAGTGTTGGGTGTCAAGCGCGATGCAGAAAGTGAAGATCGCTATGGGTCGCCAGCGGCATCAGTGCTGTTGTGCAAAGCTTGGCATGCAGCGCCGTTTGAAGCACGCCTCACTTCGCAACACCATTGTTTGCAGTTCCACTTCAAAGCCTGCCCTATGCTCTCCCTTTCCGACTCGGCCTAGCATTCTTCTCCTTCCTCCTCTCCTGCAACTTCCTCAACTTCCTCACATCTTCGACTCCACGCAGCTCATTCTTGCCCTTGCCATCGGCAAACTGTCCCACTCTCTTCTCCTTCGCCTCATCAACCCTCTTCTTCCTCTTGTAATAATCATCACGATACTTATCGGCCTGCTTCGGTGCCCTCTCCTGCTTGTGCTTAAACCTCTTGCTACCACTCTGCGCGAAATGTGCATTGCTCTTTTCCTGCTCGCCCACACGCGGCAGCCGCTCAACACGATTCGCTTTCTTCCAGGCATCAAACCGACCAGATTTGAATGACGCTGCGATCTTTTGGCCACTCTCGCCGCGGATCATGCGTGCGCCTTTGGAGCCGTCTTCGTCGTTCGCTTTCTGGACGTACTTCTTCGACTTCTTGTCCCATCGCAAACCTTTGCTTCGTGCTTCCTTCATACCCGCGTCTTCGTCGTTTGTGAGGTCCATTGTAGCGCCGCGAGCCTGCTCAAGAAAGTGCGAGTTCGCATTCGTGCCACCAGAATGCACACCGTATCCGCGGTCCTCAGCCATGTTGATTGTGGAAGGAGTATAGGACATGAAGAAGTCGGAATCCTGACCGGTATCATTCTTCCTCTTCTTCTTGCCATTTGTTTGCGGTTCATCAGGTGCAGTGAAAGTAAGCTCAATCTCATCGTCCGATGCCTCCTCCATGTCAGCACCATTGGGTTGTGTTAGGACCAGCTCATCTTCATCCTCGCTCAAGTCCTCCTCTGCATTTCGACCGGTCACCTTGACTGTCTCTTCTTCCTCGTCACTATCGTTAGTGTCTTTCTTGCTGAACTTTGGCTCAATCTTTGCCCGCCTCTTCCTCATCACTTCAGCGGCTTCTGTCAGCTTTCCTCGCTGACCAACTTCAAAGACAGTCTCTGCCGGTCTGAAGCCAGACACTTTCGCCAACATTTCCAACCGTCTCTGCTCTTCGTCTGCAGCAGTCCGGTCGACCTCCTCAAACAACATGTTTGTTGCCGTCGTATCGCCGCTTTGTGCCAAGGTCTTCGCTCGCTTCACACTCTCTGCAGAGGCAGCATTTCGTGTGCGCAGGTATTGTTTCTCGCCCTTTGCCGCCACATCTCGCATCGCAGAGAGATCGTCATCTTCCTCGATGAGCTTGGCACTTTCTTCCATAAGTGGTTCCAGCTTATCGCGACGTAGTGATCCAAGCACGATCGTGTTCTGGAAAATGCCTGGCTCCTTCTCAGCTCTACCAAGCACAAGCCTGCGACTGAGAAACAGCTGCAGATCTAGCAAATATGGCATGTCTTGTTGTGTGATCAAGCTGTAACTCCAGCCTTCCTTTCCGGCTCGTGCTGTTCGACCAACACGATGGACAAAAATTTTGGGCTGGGAGGGAAAGTCGTAGTTGATGACATTGGCCAATAGCGGCACGTCAAGACCACGAGCTGCAACATCGGTGACCACCAAGATATTCGTAACACCAGATCGAAAGTCCTGAACCTGCATCTTGCGTGCAGTCTGGTCTAGCGATCCATACACGTAGGATGTGGCGTAGCCATACGCTTTTAAGAAGTTTGCAAGATATTCAACGTGATGCTTCGTTGCTGCAAAGACAACAGTTGAATGTGCGGACGGAGCTTCATTCGCTGGAGCATCAGAGTCCCGCTTTCCCTTTTTGCTGCCTTTATCCTTGCCATCTTTCTTCTCAGCTACGTTGGACCCAGCCGGCATTTTGATCACGTCCTGCAAGATATGAAGTAGCGCACCTTCCTTCTCAGCACGCTTTACTGTGAAGAAAGCACTCTGCAGACCGGGCGCAATCTTGCTTTCAGCATCCAGACGAACCAGCTTTGGATCTTGCAGACCTGCTCTCGCGAACTCGACCAAGCTCTTCGGAAGGGTGGCAGAGAAGAGCAAAGTCTGCCTGTTCGACGGCAGCGAGTACATGATCTCATGAAGCTGTGCTGCGAAACCCATTTCGAACAATCTATCAGCCTCGTCAAACACGACATATTTCACGCTGCTCAGCTCCAAGCCCATCTCAACTTTAAGATGCTCGAAACGGCCAGGCGTAGCAATAATTATGTCCGGATTGCTCGCCATGCTGCCAAACTGATCCTCCAAGCTATCTCCTCCCACCAGCAGCGTTGTCCGAAGATCTGTGCCTCTGCCCATCTCCTTGACCACTTTCAATGTCTGCAGTGCCAATTCTCTACTGGGCGACAGAACAATAGCTCTTGCTCCCACTTTTGCCGAATGCGACTTCAGCTTCTCGATCATGGGAATCACAAATGCAGCCGTCTTTCCGGAACCAGTTCTCGCCATGCCAACTACATCCTGCCCATCCATGATCAGAGGAATCGTCTTTCGCTGAATCGGCGTCGGCACGGTGAAGCCTTTTCGCGTAATGGCTTTCAGCAGATGCGAGTTCAACCCCATAGTCTTGAAAGCCCCTGCCTTCTTCGCTGCCGTACTATCATTCTTGCGGTTGACAGCAGCTTGAGTAGCCGCGATGAATGCTGCATCTTCCTCGTCCTCGCTCTCTATCGCCGCCGCTTGTGCTGGTACTTCGATGTCGGAGTTTGCATCGTCGCTATCGAATCCTCCCGCCGCGAGCGACTTCGATATGTCAAACTCGTTCTCGGACAGCGCCGGCGATGCTGCTCGCACCATTTTCGCCGGTGTCTCTTGCGTTGTCGCAAAAGTGGCTGACTGCTTCCTCTCGGCATATTGGAGCTTGACTTTTTTGTGTCCCAGAAGTTTTACTGCCGACAGCCGATATCGATCTGATCCTTGTCGCGCGAGCATGAACTCTAAGTCGCGTCGCGTTTTCGCGATTGAGGCAACAATTCAATGCAATAAAACATCACCACGACAATTTTTCTCTCTAACGCACACCACACTGTCTTTCGTACAGAGAACGCCGATATGGGTCAGTCTTCTCACCCAATTATGCCGTCAAGTTGCTAACACGCACTCAGACACCGGCTACGGAGGCTACTCCACCACCTCATATGGCGCCCAAGGCGGAGCAGCAGGCGGCGGCTTCATGCCCGGCAGTCAAGGCGAAGGCAGCGCATCCAACAAGCGATCATACGGCAAAGACACCCTCCGACCCGTGACAATAAAACAGCTCATCGACGCCCACCACCCACACCCCGACGCCGAACATTTCATGATCGACGACAGCGAAACCACACAAGTCACTTTCGTTGCGCAAGTACGGAATATCAGCACGCAGACGACGAATGTCACATACAAGCTTGACGATGGCACCGGTACTATTGAGGTCAAGGTATGGGTGGACGCTGAGGCGGCTTCGATGGAGGATGGGAAGGCGAAAGTTGTAGAGCAGGGATATGCAAGAGTTTGGGGACGACTGAAGCAATTCAATAACAAGAGACATGTGGGTGCGCAATTCATTCGACCTATAACAGACCTGAACGAGATTTCCTACCACTTGCTCGAAGCAACTGTGGTACATCTACACTACACGAAAGGTCCTGTCGAGCACTTGCAAGCGAATGGTGGCGCACAGCAATCGAATGGCATGGGATATGGACAACAGCAGAATGGTATGTCGAATGGTGGAGGAGATGCGGGTGGCATGGCTGGATTATCGCCGACGGCGAGAAAGGTGTATAGCGCGTTGAGGAATACGACTCAGACGAATGAAGGACTACATGCGCAGGTTATTGCTCAGCAGGTTGGTCTGGAGATTTCGGAGGTCATGAAGGCTGGCGATGAGTTGATGGGATTGGGCAAGGTGTATACGACTGTGGATGATTTGACGTGGGCTTTGCTGGATTTGTGAGGGATGACTTGAGCATGGCGATGAATGCGAATAGGGAGGAGAGGAAGAGCATCGAGATGGAGACGCAAGTCCGGAAGAGAGACGTGTTCAAGATTATCTGACGGCCTTTCCTGCTGCGGTGGAGTGTCGTTGGCCCCAAAATAGCTCGTGACAGCTTGAGAGGAAGTGGATAAGTCGCGGCCATCAATGTAGCATGATTGAGATGGGTAGGCTACGGCACGAATGCATTGAGAATATGTCTACCTCCTTCTGCTCAAATTCCTCTATCTAATCTGGTGGCACATGCAAGCTATCATCAGGACAGTACGTCTGCATCGCTGATGCGACGATTCTCAGCACATCGAGACTAATTCGGATACCGTACCTTTTCCGATCAGCGAGCATCCTCATAAGGCTGCTATCCAGGTTGGTCTCGCTTGTAGAGACTCGCAGACGACGTGTGGCGGAAGACTTGGTGCGAGCACAGGGGAGACATCTGCAAGCAAGAAACAAGACCTTATGGCGTCCGGACAGCCAGCCTTATTTTGTGCCTTCTGACTCTAACGGCCCATTAATGCCAGTTTGATCATATACGCTATTTCCTCGTCACATCAAACACCCGTTCTTCCTCGATGAATGAATCTCACTCTCAGCAATCTTGACCCTCTTCTTGCCACCTAGCTTGTTATACACTTCGACATGCCACTCATACCAAACCTTCCTATCATCTGTCTGTCTCCACATACTAACCTCAATCTCACTAACCTCAGGCACGAAAATCGGAGTCTTGAGCGGGAAGAAAATCGGGAACCAAGAGATCATATCCTTACTCTTATCCTCCATAGTGATGGGATTCGTAGAGAGTTCGATCGGCTTGGTGCCGTCCGCAGGTGCGTAGAGGACAGTTTCAAAGTATCCTGCTAAACCGTGACAGACTCCTCGATCTTGAGTTTTGAACGAGACTTTACAAGATCGGACATTGTGTTCGTTCTTTCCGTCGCCTGCGGTCCAGCCACCAGCGTCAAGGGTGCCGCCAGCGCGTTTTTCGGAGTGGGCGAGGATGGAAGGTGGGAGAGGGTGTGAGAAGATCCAGGCGTCTTTCACGTCGGGAAGGAGTTCGGAGAAGACTGCTGCTGAGGTAGAGCCCGCGCGTGAAGGTGTTCGGCAGAGATCGTCGTACTGGTGTAGCATGACTACGGCGGGTAGCTCCCATTTGTCCTCGCCACCGCGTTGTAAGAGGTCGCTGTATAGCCTTGGCGTCGAGATTGGGTTGAAGTGTGCGGAGTAGGATTGTGGTATGTTGATGCCATGCTCTGGGCGGAGAACGTGCTGCACACCATCTAAACATTCTGGACTCAGCTCGTTGTCTGCGAAGGAGCCGAGTAGTTCTGACACCATGATATCAACTTTGTGGACAGTGCCGTTGATAGTTGGGCCTGGCCAGCTGCGCATATCGGACTTATAGATGAGCACTTGCTTGTTCCAGAGAGGATCGGTAGCGTTTCGACGTTGTATCAATACATGCGCATTGGGGTTCTTTTCGACGGCACAAGGTGTGACAGCAATACCAGTTGATTTGCTGGCGCGCAAGACACGAGTTACAAGTGGCCCTCGTCCTGCGCCGACGACCGCGCAAACGATGGGTCGACTACCGCTGAGCTTGCTGTTGAGGTCTCTCAAAGCAGCAGCAACGGCGCGCTCATACCATTCATACTTGACAGGATCTTTCTCGAATACTTCATATGTGATACTCTCCAAATTGTCAGTGAGGGGCTGGAGCGGCGACTGAACATAGTCCTGGTATCCTTGTCCAAATCGCTCGATGGGTGGTCTTGCAGGTTGTGTCTGCTGTAGGTGGCGAAGATAGCGAAGATGTGCAATGGGATCCGGCGGGCTGTCTTTGGACGATTTGGCGGCTTCTGCAGGAGTCGGTTCTGGTGCACTCTTTGTCGCTAAGTTGTCCGATGTCTCAATTGGATCCACATCTGCTAGGAGTACCCATGGTGCATAGCGCAGACGTAGAAACCTGCTGAGCAGCGTTTGATGTGCTTTAGCAAGCACCGGGAAACCTTTCGTGTTTCTAAGAAAGCTTGTCCTTGGCAACACAAGTGTGCGCACCGGTTCAGAGTACCAACGAGACTGCAGGGTCAAAGCAGGCAGTTGTCGAGGAATTTCGAGAGCTGTTCATTCGATTTCTGTCAGTACAGGTCCAATTTGAAGATTGTTCGAGATTGCGTACCTGCAGTAGTCTGTATTCTTTGCCGGAGGTACAAAAGAAAGATGCGGGTGCAGAAAGAGAAAAAAGCGAACAGTGAACAACGAACATACCTACTGTCAGCTTTGAGCTGTACCCACAGATTGTTCTGATGGTGTTCCATTTCTCCCAGCTGTCAAATTGATCCAGCTCGTCGGATGTCTCATCCTCGTCGTCACTGACATGTGCGGCATACTGCTCTCGGGCGAGCTCTGCGAGGTGCGCACCGTCGGCTCCTTCCAATTCTAGATCTCCGAAGGTGGGCAGTAAAATTTGTAGTTGGAGATACGGCCCAAGACTCAATGCTTCCAGAACGGCTCGTGAGTATTGCACTACATCTGATCCTTCAATTGGGCCGTGGACAAGGACATTGCTCAATCCGCAGAATGCAGCATATGCCAACTCTAGATTGAAGACTTGACGACTGACATGCGCAACCAATGGATCGGAAGAGCCCAGATCGATCCAGGGACTGACGACACCTATCAAAGCACTGTTGCTGTCCTCTGGCGTGAGATCTGTATCCTCAGGCAGGAGTGGCGAAAGCGTTGGAAGTGGGACATCCTCCGCGTTTGATGATTCCTTCAGCTGTTGCACATGTTGCTCGAGTGTTGCAAGAACACGCGACTGGAAATGCGAGGTCGTCAAAGGCGCAGTCAGGAGATCGTAGCCCGCCAATTGTGCTTGGCCTAGCAGTTTGCTGCTGACCGGACCTGAGCGCTGCGATTCATGCTGGCCAACGTAGAGTATCGTGGGAGGCTCATCCGGTGGCACGGAGCCGTTCGTCTCCGCCATTCCTATGGATCTGCGAGAAAGTAGCTGCCGTGTTGCGTTAAGTCTTTCTCCTCGATGGAGTGCAAGGCGTTTGACTTTGGAGGAAAATTCAGATCTAAGGCACACTCAGGCCGCGTGCCAAGCCGTGCAAGCCCGGTCCCTCTCCTTTCCGGCGCGTCGCTCTCGAGGCTCTCCTCTGCTCTTACTCCCCTTCGCCATCACCGACACCGAGATGTGTGCTATCATCTTGTTGCTGTCCTATCAGTGATCGTCTTCTACAACGCCTAGTCAGCATCGTATCCTCTTTCCATCCCGAGCAGCCGTGTCGCCAGCTCTGGTCTCTGTCAGTGCTTGTTGCAATGCGGCAACGAGCCTCACGACAACAATGCTAACGAACGCACTCTGATCCTCCGCCAGGCCGACTCGATAAGCATCAGTCGCGGACTCGCCGCTCTTTGAGACGTAGACAAGCGGCATTGCAGCTATCTGGTGCCCACTTTCGGCATCTCGTTCGTGCGTTTCGCTGGTTCTGGGCATCAACTACAACCAGGTGGCTTGCAGCTATACACAAGGTTCCAGGTTCTCGGTGAGATTGCCGAAAACCTGCTAACCGACCACATGCAAAGCTGACTGTGTCGGCTTGCCGAACGCGCATTTAACATGGCCCAATTCAACACACCATCAAGCAGAGTTGCAGAAATGAGCACACCTTTCTCGTGTTCCTGCTGTCCAGCTCTACTCGGAGAGGGCAGGACGCAAATGCCCTCGCTCGGCGTGCACTCCGCGCCACGTGTACTGGCTGGATTAAGGTTGAGTGGGCAAACGCAATTCCTTCCCTAGCGGACCGCGATGCATGATAAATCACAGCTGCCGAGTCATGGTCAATGGCACGACGACCATGACTAGCGCTGCGACTCGAGCAGTTCTACTCTGGCACACTGAGGAAGCGTCTGGTTGGCAAAGAAGCTACTGGCGGGATCTATGCTCTTGAACTCCCACGATCTGCCCTGGAAGTGTTCAAGCTCGTACTCACTCGTGTTCGAAGCCGGGTTGACAGACGACCATTGGCGTCTGGCGCGCACGACAACCACATGGTGGCATGGTGGGCTCGCCATCGGAAGCGCAATCTACCCTGCGCGATATCTTGTCCAGCCTTAAAACATTGCTCTAGCGTACTTCTAGCCAGGTCTGTGGCGTCTGCATAAGAACATGTGGTATACCATCTCGACCAAACATAGACATTTCTTGATCTGTGCTGGGGCCATCCATGTTCGAGGCTTCGGCCATAGACCGCCATGGCGTTAGCTCTGCCATTTCGAACATGCAGCGACTCGTGCCGTGTCACGGATGGAGATGGTGGTTCTTTGATGAAATTGGAGGGCGCGTCCAGATCCCTGGGTGCTGACTATTGTTCTTCTCTGATCATACAAACAAAGGACGATCGATGTCCGTGAATCTTGCGGCTTCTTGACATCCTTATCGGACTCTTCTGCCAAGCCGTAAATCTTCCATTAGGTAGAGATGGCTCCTCGAAAAGGCAAAGAGACTCTGCTTGAGCTCTGCACCGCAACGACGACGCTGGGAAATACCATCGCAGTACATTTGGTGGAATACCTGTCCACCGCGAAACAACCTTCACATGGCTTCAAGGAGCTTGCTGTGGAATTCCTGGAGACCAGCCGAATTCTGTTCCCAGCCAAGGCCGGACTGACAGAAACTGCGCGCACTGGCACACAATTCCCTTCAGATATCACACAGGAGCTTAGAGAACGATTTCATCAGACCAACACCGTATTCGTTGTTCTGAACCAGCTTGTGAACAAGTTCCTCGAAAATGAACGTAAACAGGGGTTCGGAAAGCTTGGAAAGGGATTCCGGATGATGTTTGCCGACACCGACATCGAAAAGATGCGAATGTCCTTAACTCATTGTCGCGCTGCGCTACGGATGAGTGCTCTGGTCTTCACATGGACTCTGGGGGAGGACAAGGTTGAAGCAGCGTCAAGCATTGGTTATACTGCACTCGCGGCTGTATTGGGTCTCTCAGAGCCACAGAAGGGGAAGAGCGGAGGCTCTGATGCCAGTAGTCTTCCAAGCCCACCACCACGATACCCCAATGGCCCGCCATTGTCGCCGGAGCCAAAGTCGCCAGGACTCCCACTCGAGAGACACACAACAATGAACTCTTCACACCCGAGCACGCACCCTTATCACCCACTGGACGACTCTTATCCAGAGCGTGAAAGCTCACTTGGCCCTATCCTTACCTATCCGCATCCAATGCAACATGGCAAGACACAACTTTCACACCAGTACAGCAAACGCAGCTCTGTGATAGAGATTGCTCTGGATAATGCTTCTGATGTCACAAGAAGTGCATCATTACATGACGATCATGACTTCGACATTCAAATCCCCAAGACTGCTATCCGCGTGAGAGCCGACCCATCAGCTGTGCACAGGCGCACACCCAGTCATTACACCGGTGAGCCGACATCAGCATCTAAGATGGCTCTGGTGTCAGCAGTGCAGCAGAAGAATTCGAGAGTGGTTGAACAGCTTCTGGAATCCGGTGTTCCTGCCGACAACGGAGTTGAATGCAACTTGCTTCGCGTGGCTGTAACGAACCACGATCTTCCCACTGTACACCTTCTCCTCCTGTTTGGCGCCGATCCTAACGCAAAGGACAAGGACGGCTTCACGCCTTTGCACGCAGCGACGGAAGTGTCGTTCTACGATGCTGCCCAGCTTCTTGTGAAGTACTGCGCAGACCCGAACATCAGTGCCGGTCCAAATGGAATCAACCCTTTCGCCGTGGCTTTGGCAAACCACAGAAGCCATTTTGCACAGCTGTTCCTCCGTTACGGTGCAGAACCGGATCTGATGATGCTGGGTGGCAACACTCCTTTCTTGCTAGCGATTGATAAGTCCACGCCGATTGGCTTGATTGAGCTGATGTTGGTATACGAGGCCAATCCAGACTGTAAGAACGGCCAAGGCGAGACCGCACTGTTCAAGGCCATCAACGCACAGCGTCTTGACATCGTGACTCTTCTTCTCGATCACGGGGCTGATCCGAACCTTCCTGGTCCAAAGCACATGCTCTGGCCATCAGTCCATCACCCACGCATTTTGGAGTTGATGCTGCAGCGTGGCGCGAACGTCAACCGTGCTCCTGGCTGTCTCGAGCTCTCGACTTCGATCAACAAATATGAGTCGGTGGACATTCTCCTCAAGCATGGTGCAGACCCAAACACCAAGAAGGATGGAATCTTCACACCACTGTGCACTGCTATTCGCGATGATCGAAGCAACTTGGTCGATATCCTGATCGCTGCTGGCGCGGACCCGAATCTCAAGGCAAGCGAGTACCCTGCATTCAAGTGTGTTACCCATCACCGCGCGCATCTTCTGCCACGAGTACTGGCTGCAGGTGCAGACCCTAGCACTCCGAAGGGCATCATCGAGACAGCGGTTGCACACAACAATAAAGAGGCTTTGATCTACTTGCTCGAACAGCGCGTGGATCCCAATGCCAGGACTCCACAGGGCGACACAGCTCTCACAACCGCAATCAGACATAATCGCACCGATCTCATCGACATTCTTCTCGCCCACGGCGCTGACCCAGCTGTCCACGGTCAAGACTGGCCTGTCAGCATGGCCGTCAAGCATCCACAAATTCTGGCAAAACTTCTGCCAAAGATCAATGTTAGCAAGATTAACAAGGGCTCTCTCGAAATGGCTGTGGTAGCAAACCAACTAGAAAGTGTCAAGCTTCTTCTCGCAAAGGGCATGAGTGTGGAGGATAAGAATGGAGGAGTCTTCAGCCCACTCACTACCTCGATTCGTGAAGACAGGAAGGATATCTTCTACTATCTTGTCGACGAAGCCGGCGCAGACCCAAATGCCCCGGGAGAGCATTTGCCAATCATTAAGGCAATTCGTCGTCATCGCGAGCATGATCTCTCGTACATCGAACATCTGCTTGCCAAGGGTGCGGACATCAATCTTATGTACCGTGGCTGGAACGCAGTCCTCCAAGCATTGGACAATGGCGACACTGAAATTCTCAAATTGCTCGCCAAGATGGGCAATCCTGATCTAAGTGCTCGAGATGAGAATGACCGAAGTGTCTTGGAGATCATGCAGGAGCGTGGCCTTCAAGAAGAAGCTAGAATACTGCTTGGTGGAAGAAGTCCATCTCCACAAATGAAGCAGGCTCTCAGCCAATTGAGAGGTATGGTTGTGCAATAGGAACTCGGGGAGCGAATGGAGCAAGAGGCGTTTGATGTTCGATGGTCTGAGGGTTCTGTTTTGCGAGCAAGCTTGCATTGGCGTTCTATACCTCCTCGTTGATTGTTTGCTGGGATGTTATGGGTGAAGATTGATATTGGGTCTGCTTTTACATGGGCGGTTTGATTAGGGATACCTCTACTGCGAAAGTGAATCTCCTATGTCATAGATAGCATTGATTAATGATGAACAGTTCACAAGCATAATGTTCATCACAAGAATCTCCGATCCCTCACGGTCTTGGCACTGTCGCTTCGATGGCACAGGAGCGACCTCGGCTGATGATTCATCAAACTGTCTCCTGTAAGATTTACATCAACAGAACAACGACACATTCGTGCCAGGTGCCGGCTTTGCAATGATGAGCAAACTGCGCATACTGTGCTTGCACGGCTTCACCTCAAATGGCTCAGTACACGCACACCAAATACGCCGAATCACCGCCCAGCTGCCTGACTATGACTTCCTCTTCCCGGATGGCCCACATGTCGTGGATATAGCATCGCAAATGGATATGACAAAGCCAGCAAATCAAGTCTGGTCAGATCTTGTGCTCTCATCATCACAATCTGGGCATCGTGCGTGGTGGTACGCCAAGGATGGCAACTTCCAAAACAAGGAGTCTGGCGACTTCGTCGGCTTTCAGGAATCGCTTGATTTTCTCGGCAACTACCTCAAGGAATCAGGACCTGTACATGCAATCTGGGGATTCAGTCAAGGAGCATGCTTTGCCGGCATGCTGTGTGCTCTACTGCAGCCTAAGTTGTCTTCGCACCCCTACCGGAAGCATATACCCGCCAATGTCACTGGCACACCTTTAGCAGGAGTGATCTTTTCTGGCTTTCGTGCGAGATTTCCACAATATGACGGGCTTTATGAGCCGGGCATAGACGTGCCTACTTTGCACGTCATCGGAGAGCAGGATCCTCTGGTCAGAAGTGAGAGAAGCGAAGCACTCATCAGGATATGCCATGATTCAGAATTTCTAAAGCATGCAGGAGGTCACGATATACCCAAGGGCGAGGCCGATATCGCGAAGATTGTGGAATTTACAAAGCGACACGTTAGAGAGAATTCATCTGTGCAGGCGTCCATGTGAATGAAGTGGAGTTTTGCAAATGACGACAGCACACTAGACGGCATTCGCATCGATACACTATAGACTTCTATACCAAAGTGCCAAGCCGAGGTTAGATTGAGCGATTTGAGCACTACATGCATATATCGAACGTGGCATCCAGTCGGCGATCATGCCGACTAGTGAGAGCGTAAGGGCCCCACGTCAAGCTGAACTTCTTCAGCTGGAGACATTTCCTCTCTTGCACTTTGATGGAATGCTTGGTGATGATCTACAAGAAGAATAATGCAGATAGTCAATCTTCGACATCCGGGCTACGATGATTCGTGCAACATTGTCATCACCCTTCAAGCACCGGACGATCCGAATGGCGGTATTCACGCAGAGACACTTCGCCTGGCAGGCTGCCTTTTAGCAGGAAATAGATGGGATGCATATCTAAGCATTACACAGAAAGACCCCAAACCAGCGGAAACCGACGATGGGATCCTAAGGCGAAAAGATTATTACTTACACATCCCAGAAGAAAGTGAGGTCTCTTGGGAACATCTTGTCATCGATCGGAGAAAGAACAAGACTGGGCCATTTCCGATAACAGCACGATTTGCCGACTGGTCATTCCCTACTCATGGTTTGCCTGCTTTGTGGCAGATTACTGCGGATGCCATAGCTCGCAAGGCAGAAGAAGCTAAAGAAAGTTCTCCGGTTGATGAGGATGGTGATCTGCTTGATAAGAATGGTTGTCGACTTTGTGGTCAGTCTGAGGAGACGAAATGGGAGTGGCTTTGGAATTCGACTTCGCAATGGGAGCAAAAGATATTCGAGCGAGAGCAGCATAATTTGGGAATTGAGCCTGCTTTGGATGCTGATTATAGCAGTGGCGAGGATGACGAGGATGAAGAGGATGCTGACGACAAGGATGAGGAGGACGATGATGAGGATGATGACGACGGTGAGGAAGGGGATGGCGATGAGGGACAGGATGAGTCTAGTAGCGGAGACAGCACATCGAGTGAGAACGAGTCAGAGGGAAAAGATGAAGAGACTGCAGCAGAGCCGGCGTCGCAGCAGAAGCCCGAAGCTGAGGGAGCCATTGAAGAAAAACTCGCAAGCACAGATCCCAAGCATGAAGATGAGCGTACTGGGTCCGGAAACGAGGGCCACGCGCCAGATGCTGGAGAGAATGACGACGACGATGAGGACGACGATCCACTCGACGATAATCGGAATATGCTGCGCATAGGCCTAGACTGTTCAGCAAACTCGTATCATTGCGAGAGTGCTAAAGCCCATGGTGATTATCAATGGCTGTTTGTGCCCAAATTTGAGGACACTGGTGAGCCTGTCATGTCAGCTCACATCTTCGCAACACGAGAAGATGGCATCTCAGATGCTCATAACAAGGCCCTTCTCTTTCCATGGAAGTCATCGATCGAGCTGCTCTTTGCTCACTTTGCACAGGCGACATTCGAACAGTTAGGACCATTTTTTGAGGCCAACATCGAGCGGTCAGTGCGAGTTGTTGATGAGAGCGGGACAACATTACTCCTGGATGCTGATGGCGAGCTTTGCAAAGCACTCGTGGTACCGCTGTCGAGATCGCGATGGCCTGAAAAGGTGGACGAAGCCGAAGAGGCCGCTGGCACAGAGAGCGAAGCAGAGAAGGGTACCGATATGCAAGACGACGAAGGTATAGAAAAGTCGGCGTCACCGAAAGACCAGACTCTTGCCGAGATACGTCCTTCAAACGAGGCTTTCCAGCGCAGTCTGAAAGAGCTCATGGGAGAGCTTGGCGATGTGTCTTTGGCACTGGATCAACAGGAAGCCACGATACCAGAGACCAGCATGAGACGAGCATTCCCCAACGTTGTCTGTGACGAATGTGATCAAACTGTCTACGATATTCGCTACGTGTGCCTAGACTGCGATGATTATGATCTTTGCTCAGATTGCATCAACAGCCGCGGCGAGGAGCAAGCTAAACATCGTTTCCTGCCAATATACGATACTCCCTGGTTTGAGATGGTGCCCACAGGAGCGATGGTACCGAAGCCGGAGCAAGAAGATGGCGAAAGCTCTTCGATCTCAGGTGATGAAAACGATGAAGTGACAGACGGCGTGTTTTCAGCAAGCGGGACCGCGTCCAGATTAGCTGCTCATCTCTCCTTCGGAGGGAATCTAGAGTACAAAGACGCTCTGTACGAAGATTCTGGTGACCACCCCAAGATCCGTCTGCTCAGTCTATGGCCGGGAAGTGGTGATGATCCGCTGTTGGGCCACCTCGATACATATGAGCTGGATCATGCTCCACTATTCGAGGCTCTGTCATATTGCTGGGGTCGAGCTGATCCGAGGTATACCATCAATGTTTCTGGCGAGAAGCTGGAAGTCACAGAGAATCTTAAGCTCGCACTGTTTCGCCTTAGAAACAGTGACGGCGTCAGAAGACTATGGATCGACGGCATCTGTATCAATCAGCAGGATGCCGTTGAGAAGACGGCTCAAGTAAAGCTGATGCGCGATATCTACGAGAGAGCACATCGGACTGTTGTCTGGCTCGGCGAGGAAGACTCCGAGACGAGACTAGCTTTCAGTCTCTGTGCTAGGCAAGTTAATGCTCACGGAAACGCATACCTCAAGCAATCCATGGGCGTTGATATTGAAGGACTATACGATGCCTTCGTAAATGCCAATGGAGAGGAGGCGTCGAAAGACCAAGCAACTGCTCAACAATCAATGGCGGATTTCAGTGCCTCTTTCAATATGGATCAAGCCATATTCAATCATGGCTACGAAGCAGCACTCGCAGCAATGCAAGGAGAAGGATATGACGGGCCATACAAAGCCATGGTCGATGATGTCTTGGCAAGAAAGACTGCTGAAGTGGTCTCAGGAAGCACGGAAGAGGAGGAGCTTCCCGAGAACTTATATGAGCACTTTCAAGAAGTTGGTCGGAGAGTCGCGGCGGGAGAAGAATACAACGGTCCGTTCAAAGAGGTTGTGTACGAGGCCGTTGCCGAAGCTCAGGCTGAGCTTGAGGCTGAGGCTGTGGCGGAAGATGATGCGAATGATCATAGTCCAGCTGGGAGAGGGTTCAACTCTGGTGATGACGATACGAATTCCGACCAATCCATTACTGAACACCTTGTGGACACGGCCGACTCAGCTGCCCCATCGAACTTTCACCAAGATGTGGTCTTGCAGATTCTCGAAGCACGACAACGAGACGAGGCAGAGAACGTACCGCCGTCCACGGAAGAAATCACAGCACTTCACGCACACTTTAAGCGTGCCTGGTGGCGGCGCATCTGGATCATTCAGGAAGCGGGAGTCTCTTCACAAATCTTGATCCAATGCGGATCTCAGTCAATAGATTGGGTAGGTCTGATGTCTCCAAGGCATGCATCATCTAAGACACTTGCTGACCTCGTATCCTTCGATTTTTGTAGTGGACATTCTACTTTGGCTTTCTTGTCACGCAAAAGCTGAGAAGAGTCGCAAGACTGGGACCAGCGTACTACCGTAATCTCGTCCTCATGAGTCGCACGAGATCCAGCATACACTCTCTGGCTGATGACAGATTCAAGAATCAGATCCCTGACCTCGAGCTACTGCCTCTTCTCCAGGCATATCGCGGATACTGTAAGTGCCCAACTTGGATCTTTCTTTCACAATGGTGAATCACTGACACTTTCGGTACAGTTGCTACCGATCCTCGCGACAAAGTTTTCGCCCTGTTCGGCATCACCAGCACAGATCTCTCAAGCCTAGACCTATTCATCGACTACAATCTTTCAGCCGAACGGATCTACATCGACATCGCGACAACCTTGCTCAAGAACTCTTCTCAGCTTGACGTCCTCTCCATTCCACACGGATCATCTCCAAACCTCCCATCAAGTCTCCCCTCCTGGGTACCGAATTGGGACGATAACACTACAAAACCCTACCCTCTAGCCGGAGACCAAAACGCCGCAAACGCCCAAATGTCCGTAAACCCACTCCGAGTCTTCACAGCCAGCAGCACATCAACACCGGCCATCTCCTTCTCAAAAGATGGCCGCAGCCTTCATCTTCGCGGCTACGGAATCTCTATCATCACCGCCTTAACCCAACCAGTAAAGATCAGTATGGAGGACTTACAAATGCCTCTCCAGATCGACTCACTCGAGGATCCTAGTGCTATGCTTAACCTCCTGACAAGATTCTTCAACGTCTTCAAATCTCTATGCTCAACTATGACAGAATGGAAAGATCTCGCCAGCATCCACAATAGTGAGGTAACGGAATCTTTCGCTCGAACACTTTGGGCAGATCTCAATCTTTCGAATTGTGTAGAAGATTGTGAGAATTGGTTGCGCAAACTCGAATCTTTCGGGGAGATTGTCAATGAATTGCCATCTTTCGAACTCCAGGATCCTGATTCGGAAGAGGAATTAATGGCGTTGGCGATGAAACTAATGCCTGTTATTGGGAAGTTCGATTTAGATGAGATGAGCAAGTTGAAAGATGTTGTTTGCGTTCATATTTTCTCTCGGAGATTGGCGAGGTTGGAAGGGGAAGGGTTGGACCTGGGGCTCGTGCCTGAGGAGGCTGAAGTGGGTGATCAGATTGTGTTGTTGGAGGGTGGGAGTACACCCTTTGTGCTTAGAGAGCAAGGGGGAGGGAAGTGGAGGTTGGTTGGAGAGTGTTTTGTGAATGGGATTATGTATGGTGAGATTTGGGATGAGGGGAGGTGTGAGGAGATTGTGATTGTTTGATCGTGGTGTCAATTTTGCTGGGGAAATACTGCCACGATATCTCCCTTGAGCGCGCGACAGATCTTTTCCAACTCATGACGCAGACGTCCCTTTGGCATATTTGCAAGCCACTCTTTCTTCATTTTCTTCCTGAGAGCTCGAAGTCTCTCACGTGTCTTCGCTGCGCAAGAAAGGTGGCGGCACCACTTGCCGCTGCCAGGACACGGTGTGGTCATCTTACTTTCGAACTTGTACTTGAAAGCCACTTCGTGCCCACGTCTTGCCTCATCGTCGAATCTGTAGAGCCAGGTATGAAGGTTCTCTGGATTCGCCGGACAGTCATTAGTAATGGTGATGGTGATGACGAACTTACGTCGCATAGTTGTTTCATCGACGACGAGAGTGCGAAACTCATTTCCATTCAGCCTGTTTAGCAGTCGAACGAGATGTGAGAAGTCGAAATCCTTCACAATTGCGTGGACTTTTGCTCTTGTATAGAGCAGGCCTTCATATTCTTGCCGTATCCCCTTCGACACTCGAAGAAGTGGGCTTTTGTCTGTAATGACTCCTTGGTGAGCCACAGCGCTGAAAATCTCCCCGCCGTTGACAAATTCGTAGACTGAGGTCCGTATCTCTGGTGGAAGCTCCAAAAGAAGAGAGCGGCCGTCTGGCATCTTTTTGGGCTTGTATGGACGAGTCTTGGCCTTTTTTGTCGTTTGAGACTCAATGCCCTCTGAAGTGTCTGCTTCAGCTGAGCGCTTACGTTTTGTGGTTCCCGCCATGACCCGCAGACCTGAATGTCAAATTGGAGAAAGACTACAATTGTCAGCTTATAAAGTCTTCACACGACGCAGAGATGCGAAATGAAGTCATGTCTTTGATGCCAAGCTGCTGTTGTCTGAGAGCAAGACACAGCGGTAGAGCAGCTCGCGTTGAATATGTTGTTATCTCAGACTGCTTCATTTGCCAGACTGTTCAAAGCGAGACTCGCGTTTGAGCTTCCTTTGCTCAAGCAGGTGTCCGAGAGCACATCGTAGTGGCCTTAGGCAGCAGCAATCGCTCAAAGACATGAGATTCGTAGACCTGCTAGACATTTCGCTCTGCTACACGGGAGTTCTCAGCAGTTCAGCCGCTGTATGAAGTGAAGTTAAGGTGGAAGGATCTGCTTTGCAGGGTTCACCAGGTGAGCTCTTGGTACTTACAAGTTCGGCTGGATGCATCCGCTCCTTCCACTGCAGCGGGTCCAAAGAAGAGGACCCGATGCAAGCATTATTTGCGATTGATCTAAGAAAGGCCAGTGACGCATTTGACGTGGGATGCACTTTCCCGTCTCGCCGATCTTGCGATATTTTGTTTGTTGTCGCGATAATTTTGGCGTGAAGCTGATGATTTTCTAGCTGCATGGGTCTCATTGGATGACGCTGGGGTCTCGCGCTTGTCATCACATCCAGTATCCCAGACATCTGCAAGTGTGCGAAAATGTAAGAGAAGCGGTCTCGCGGACCGTCTCAGAACCAAGCGCTTGTTGGCAATGCAAGCCTCATCATCATACGAGCCAGATAGGAAGTTTCTTGCTATATATCCCCGGCGATCCGAAGCCCGTGGCTTTGTCGTCAGGACGCAGGTGAAATGTTTGGCTCATTGGCTTTCGCCATTCTCCGTGATTGGAATCTGTATCGCATGTGCAATGCACCTGTGCAGCTTCGTCCGGCAGTGGCCTTCCATGTGCCGAGAATAGGCCCTATCAAGTCGTGTCAAAGCGATAGCATCCCGGGCTCACAGCATTAGTCGCGATTGCATCGAAGAATTGGAATGCAAATACCTCTGGTACCGTGAGATGCCCTGTGCAGTGTCCAGTCAGGCAACTGTGACGGGTGGTCTGCAGCATATCCAGCAGAAAATTAGGCAGTGGCGTCGATAAGCATTGTGGAGAGGTGTACAGATCTGCCTTGTGCTTGGGTAGGCGAGCCTTGTGTCACAATGGGAGGAGACGAAAATCTTGATCCGACGTCTTGCTTTATAGTGGGCTCTATGCTTCCGACCAAGCACTTGCTTGTGGCGTGTTTCCAGTGCCAGTTTCGTTGCTTGATCTGCATATGCTCCCAAATTCAACGGACTTTGTGATACGATCTCGTCTCATATTGGACGCCGCGAAGACCGAATAAGATCTGCGTGGGTATACGAGCAATGTGATGGCAGTGTCTCAGTATTGCTTCAAGGTGTTGGGCTTGAGTACTACGTCCAAGCCGCTGAGTAGTAGCTCGATACATGAAGCGCTGTGGTTGCCAGTGAGACACCGGAAGGCCTAGGACATGTTGTCTAATGGTGAATCGGCTCTTTCCTGGATCGATGTTGGTAGTACGAGAGAATGCTTGCAAAGTCTCCGGCGAATATGGACTCGAGATGAGTCGGCTACACGATTCGCAATTGCCCCAGCCCAGGCGATTCTCTTCTCAGGCTAGTTTGTGCCGTGACCCAGTAGACTTCGTCCAGTTCGAGGCTTTCGACGCTGCAAGTGAACGAGCCATTCCATTTCGGACTCTACCAAAAGCATATGTACTGATAACGGGAGCATCTTCCAAGGAGGGGTTGACTAGTAGCGTCGGTCAATCTCTCAATGTCCAGGTACTTTTGCCAGTATTGCAGGAGATTCTTCGATGGAAGCTCAGATCTGGAGATGCTGGAAGAGTGAGTACAATATCTCGTCTCCTGTCAAAGTGCATCGTCATCTGACACGCTCCGACTGAGGTGCTCGCTTCCAGAGGCCGGTCCTTGAGCGTAGAGATTCGTTCCTGTCTTTCGGCGTCTTGACCCATTTTCAAGGGTTTCAGCAGCCCTGCAGATGCAGTAGTGAGCAGTTAGGGTCAATGGATCTTCCCTAAGTCAGCGCCGGGAGCCAAGTCCGCATTCGAGCTGGGTCCCAGAGTTGAAGCTATTGATGAACAGCTGGGCCGTTGACTGTCAGACTGTCAATCTCACGCGTGGTGGTTTAACGGCACGTCCTCTTCTCGCGAGGACAATTTCCAATAATCTATGAGCCTAGACATGGCACATTCGCGGGCGGTGCTGTCGGCTGCGAGCTGCAAGGGACGTGTGGAAGGCGCACATTGATGAATTTGACAGGCCTGCCGTGTTACGATTCTAGCCACGCCGCCGAGGTAGCGGATGCGTGATAGGTCCAGCAAAAGGAAAAGAGGAAGAGGGTCAGAATGCTGCTCGGCTCACCTGACTATAACTACGGCTCACCTCCGTCGCTAGCGCCGGGAAGCCTCCGTAGTAAGCTGTACGAGAGTACGGTAAGCTATACTTCCCGCAGGTAAGCTTAGCTTTCCTTACCTACATTTTCTACTCTATTATATTTATATTAACCCTAAATACGACTATATAGTCTATTATATACCTATTTAGCCTAATATAGA
>AWYD02000828.1:0-11912 GCA_000504365.2 Pseudocercospora pini-densiflorae CBS 125139
ATAAGACTTATTAAGGTATATAAGTTAGAAGGCTATAAAGCTCTATAATTTAGCTTTAAATAGTGCCCTTACTATAGGGTCTCTTTGTAAAGCCGTACGTAATAGTTGTTTATAAGTAAAGTCGCTACTACTAAGATAGCGACTAATCGTTAACTAAGAGACCTATTCCTAATAGTTTTCTAGTAGTATTATCTATAGCTCTTCGAGCTAGTATATACTTCTTATAGTTAAGAAGTCTAGTAGATCGTTATATATAGCTAGCGTTATAATATAAAGCCTTCTACCCTATACTAGAGATATAGAAGTAGTCCTATTCTACCTAGTTATCTAAGCCTAAATAGTTGTCTAAGAGCTATAGCTATTATTAAGTAATAACTATATAATAGCTTTACTTATCTAACTACTATCTAGTACCTATTAAATAAGGTTATTATCTTATATAGTAAGTAGAGCTATAGTTAGTAGATTTAGTAGATTTAAGATATAAAGCCGAGAATTCTAGCTAGGTACTAAAAATACGAGAATTAGGTAGATACGCTACGAATAATACTACTATAGGTACTAGATATATATAGAAAGATATAGAAAATAAAATAATATATATTAAAAGTACTTACGACCCTAATAATAGTATATTTGATAGTATATCGTGTTGTAGATAATAGTTATTGTGTATGCTAGTACTACCCGATCCCCGCTAAAATTCAGTCCGGACCCTTTTGCAAGGCACCAATAGATCTACGCGTCTCAACGCGTCTTCCAGCAGGCAAAGACTTGCAACTTCATCAATTCACCAACTTCACCATATCGCCCTTTTCATAATCCCAGAACCGAGGCTGACATCTTACAATGGCTGAGGCAACTCCACGCATCAATGCCGAATTCCTCGAGCATTTCTCACACAAGACTGTTCGCATTGTAGGCAAAGTCCGCCAAATCCGTGGCGAAACGGCAGTAATCGATGCAAAAGGCTCAATCACACTTCACCTCAACAAGGCATGTTTCAAATCTGATTCAATACAGTTCACGAGGCTTGACTGACCTTTACAGGACTGCCATCTTCAAAACAACCACGCGATAGAAATCATCGGCAAGGTCCAACAAGATCTCAGCGTGAAGGTCTTGGCAAGTACAGACTTCGGCCCAGAAAACAACATCGGTATGAACACACTTGACCACGCGAGATTAATACTGGCTCGGAAGGCTCGGTCAAAATGTGCTGACCGAGATATCTCAGACTTTAACGCGATCGACGCCGTGGTAGATGCTACCCACCGCTACCACGAAATCTTTTACCAAAAAGATGAATGAATGATGACCACGATGGAAAGCTACCAGTCCTCACGATCCATGAGTACGGTAGCATAATGAGATATGTCTAAGCACGCGAGGCTGCATATGCCACGTGCGATTCGGAGCATTAAGGAGGGTAGCAGACAATCAGGCTGAAGTGAAACCAAACAAATTGGTGCTGCTGCCTCAGGTACAGAAAGATGGCCACTAAGGCTCCAGATCTTACCAACGCGACTTATTGGTTCGGCCATGGAGCCAAGAGGAAATGCTAAGAAGTTATTTTTGATTTCTCCCTGCAACCTTTTCATACGTCCACATTTCGGCAAGTAGCTGATCTCGCAGTCCTGCTCAGCTGCCTCGCGATGATGTCTGCGGACAAGCAAGCCATCAGTATCAGCTGAGGATCAAGCGCAACTTCTTTCTCGCAAGAAGCATTCACTGAGAGCCCGACTATTGACCTCAGCCTCGTCGTCCTTGCAGCCTCCCGATCGTGCCGCACCGGAAAATGCCTGAAGCTTGGAAGCAAAATGTCACACCGGCAAACCATGTTCATCTTCCACTGGACCAGCTCGACTTGCACGGCATTTAAGAGACGTGGGAATAAGGAAGCACGGTATCGCAAGTGCTCAGTGCAAGAGCATGAAGGACATCACACGGCTTCTGTGCCTCTGGGCCAGAGTATTCCAGTCTGCCAAACGTGGCAGGTCTAGTCTGAATCTTTGGAAGTCGTTTTCTACTGACCAGTTGCGGTACAGGTAAAATGATTCCCCAACCATTCCCGAAAGGCCGACAAAACAAGTTTCGCTCGACTTCAGTTCACTGCAACAGCTTCCAGCGAAATGAGTTCGGCACCTGGACGTGCTTCACTTCGAAAAGCAGACCGTTTGCGCTGGTTGAGTTGAACGGTATCAGTTAGTCTTTCACTGTAGGCACCGATGGACGCAGCTGACCTTTGCGACTGGGAATGCAAGTATTGAGTGCGTCGTATTGCCCTGTCATGCATAGACCTTCCAGCTCGAGACTGACATACTCCCAGAGAATCGTGCACTCCGAGATCCAGCTGATCTGTCATTGACCCATAAGACGCTTATAGACATGCTCTGAGCGCCCTCGAACCATACCCACAGCAGTACCCGAGCCGAATCACGATGTGCTATTTACCAAGTGGCCTACACCTCATCCAGTATGCCGTAGCAAACGCAGGAAAGCCCAGGCGACTTTTTGTCTGATCCGAGTCTGAGACCAGCATGATCGCATGCATCCACGTACCTGGATCCAATGGCTCGACCACTCTTTCCTCACGACACGCTGAGGAATCGAACGACCTTGTTCGTCCTAAGCTCCTGCTGAGTGTATGTCAATCCTGACAGACATGCTCCGAGCGAAGGACGCCGCCCATAATAAGCTCCCATACCAAGCATCAGTACCCGAACCGAATCACGACGTGCTCGCTCCCGAATGACCTAAACCTCATACAGTATACCGCAGCAAACGCAGGAAAGTCCAGACGACTTGTTGTTTGAATTCAGCCTGGTGGCACCACGTACCTGGATTCAATGGCTTGACCGTTCCTTCACCACCACATTTTCAAAAGTCCGACGAATTTCCAACGCCATCGCCAATCCAGGAACGTCAAAGGGATCACTCGTCTAGATCGGTCACGCTCTTCCAGTCAGAACGTTCCGAGATTCCTTCTACACGCCGCTCAGACCATCACACCATCGACTGAACTCCGAGAATACTTCGTCGATGACTCTTCGAACAGAATTGCGCGCTCTATCCAGTATGCCGATGCTCGTGCCATACCGACCTCTATTCATCTCGTATCTTACACCATTTTACAATCCATATTGAACAGAATATCCTACACCACTTGCGCCGCTCCACTTTCTCGTACAATATCTGCTTCGTCCCTCCACCTCAAGCAGCGGCTCCAACAGCGATACCGGAGGCACTACTCTCAGCAAGACCATGCACGCTCCCTCTCTTCTGAACAAGTTTTGGACTGTTGAGCCCATCACCAGTCGTTTGACCTTTGTCTGCAGCGAAGGCATCACTCCTCACAAAAGTGCTTGTCGAGTTGTAGAATTCGTCCAGGATGGGATGAATCAGGACGTTCTGGTTGTGGATCGTTACGACGCTGTTCGTTGGCACCGTCACCCAATTATCGCGTTCGAAGGTCAGTGGCTCTGAAGCAACGAGAACGATATCCGCGCCTCTGTCTCTCCTCTCCATCTTGTACTCTCCTTTTCCAATCTTGCTTTGGCCGGCGGGTACTGTTGACGGTTGTTCTCTCCAGTTGGTGCCGCTGCTGAAAAAGAGAGAAGCTGCTTCGTCGGTTTTGGAGCTGACATAGCGAGTGCATACTACGCTCTTGCCATCCGTGATGGCGAAGTTGAGGAGGCTTCGGACATCATTGCCTTCTCTAATCTCTTCGGGTAGGGATCCGATGAAGCCGTTAATCCTTTCGATTGTCTTCAGCATCGCTTTTCTCAGCACAGTATGGCCGAATCCATCTCTTTGCTTTGAGGCATCATCTGGGTCCACGCCTCCATACTTCTCTAATGTATCGAGGAATAATGCGAATGCCCACTCAGAGTCCGTCGAGCCTTGGACACTTTCAAACCAACGATCATCGACGTCCATGACCAGACGCTTCTTCACACCCAGCTTCCAACCTCCAATGCCGCCATTGTGCATCCACATCAATGCACCTCTCGCGAATGGGTGGCAGTTGCTATCGCTCAATGCACCTTCCGTGCTTGCTCTGACATGGGCGAAGACTAATGGACTGACTGTCTTGGATGCCAGTCGTTCGAGATTGCGACAGTTCCAGGCCGGGATAGTGCTGGTGAAGATACATGGCTCTGGGCCAAGGTCGACAAAATCCTCCTGTCTCGAAGAGACCTGGTAAAGACCGGTGGTCGCGGTACTGTTACTGCTTATCGATCGTCGACGTGTCGGATTGGGAGGCGTGGTATAGTACCCGACTCCGAAGCCATCGCCATTGTGAGGCCGTGTGGTATCGAGTCGAAGGCGTGAGTCGTAGGACTGTGTGAGAATGGAGTGGGTGGGCGAGGTAATCAGGTGGGAGAGCAGGATCGGGCTTTGACCGGAGTAGATAAGAAAGCGGCACATATTTCGAGGTCGCGAGGTGGAGGTCGGTATATGTGTGCTTGGGTAAATGCGTAGATGTTCGAGACTCCTTCTCCTCTCGTCTCCTCCCAGTTCTACTCCTCACGGGAAGGCTTGTCTACTCCTCACTTCTGATTGCCTATTTGCTTCCTATTCCCGCCCAGCGTCGCACAGTACAGCACACGCAGCAGCACGCGAGTCTTGCGTGATCTGACACGTAAAAGTAACTCCCACTCCCACTCTCTCTTCTGCTTGCTCCTCCCTCTTCTATCCTCTCCTGCCTCCACGTCCGGCCTACAGAGCAGGAGCAAACGTGCCTCGCTCAGCAGAAACACTCCCACCGTGCGGGTGCGGAGTAGACGTGAGGATTATCTCCCCGTGAGCCGAAATGAGGTTAGACCAAGTCTTGTCTTATCGCCAACTTGACACGGCCACGGCCTCGTTCCCGCGCGTGGTGAAATGAGGAGTAATATGAGGGGAAGTTGTTCTAGAAAGCCGGCCCTTCTTCGCAGGTATCGCGGGATGATAGGTACACAAAACAACCTTTGCTCGGTGAACGGCTTGTCGATGCACGTTATGCTTGCGTCAGTAGGGTGACGGCGTGTTGGTATGAACGGTCTAGGGGCGCCTGCAGGAACGCGGTCACAGGAGGATGGAAGTATCGTGGTTGTTCTGAGTCGCATCTCTTGGCGGCATGACGTGCTTTGGCTGTTTACACATGCAACCATCAACATCCTTGCTGTTGTATGACAACACTTTCGCATTCACGAATCTGCTGACTTTTGCTATAGAGGGTACATGTCATCGAGTCAGTACTTAACGAGCATGAAGAAGTGATCCTTGACACTTTGCACAATATTTTGTTGGCTTGAGAAACAGCCTTGCCATCGGTTTTCCATACGCGTGACACTCGTTGATTACAATTGCCATCCTCAAACCACACACCCACGCTTCACGTTGTGTGGTCACTTTTCGACTTTTCTTACTCTCTTCGTCATTCAATTCCTGCTGCCCAGCCAAGACCCAAAACCGGCTGACTCCAATTGCTTTCCCTTCCATCCCATATCCAAGCACATCAACAAGTTCGACACCACCGACATCATCCACTCGTCTCCTCGTCGGCTCGTCTTCAGCTTCTGAAACAATGGAAAAGCTATACCTCCCTCAAATCCAAACTCCATCATAATGCGTCATATAGACTTTTCGCAGCTGCAAAGATAGATGGCTTTCACAGCCTTTTGGGTGATTTTATGAGTTTTCAAATTCTGCGCATGGGTATTCGCGATCTTTTCGCCGACGCTATCCATTCTGCGGCGTGCTATAATGTATGTGCAAATCTGTACATTGAATCGTATTTTGTTGAAACATCGACAGGTCGGGTGGGTCATCGTCTTTTTCTCTTATGATGGCAGCGAAGTGCACGAGGCTTCGGAGCGTCGATCCATATGGCCGGCTTCAGTTTCGAGCGCTTTCGCCATGACATGTGTGACTGCGATAATGTTAGCATTTGAACTTGTCGGCTGAGCATCATCATTGACTTACTCGGCCAAATCACAGCTTTCTCAAGCATCATGGCTGTAACTCTTAGAATCTTGCTTCCGAATCCGCATGAGCTCAACGCGACGCCGTTGTGCATACCGGCCGTTGAGGCGTTGAAGTTGCTGGTGTCCATCACGAGGAGATTCATCTGCTGCACTCGCTTCTCCTCCATGACATTACAAATCGTCTCAATCTTGCGCAAGAGCTCGACATCCTCTGTCTCCAGAAGCATGATAGCTGGCACTTGGGTGTAATCTATAGAATCACGACCAAGGACACCGAGATATCGTCCAGCTCGCTCCTGAATGGTGGTGGCCCACTCCGCAAGTACTTGTACGCAGTCAAAGAAGCAGATTGCGGACTGAATAGGCAGCTCTTGAGCAATCGGGTCCAAGTATGTCAGGCTGCATGTGCAGGCAATTGTGAGAGAATCAGCCGCATAGTATGCCGCTTTGCGTAGATGACGTTCGCGCCTCGTAGCTGTCTGATCCGCCGACTGAGCCTTTGACATCCTGCGTTGCATGATTGACTGGCGTCGTTCACCTGTGGGTGACTTTATGCCATCTTTTGATCCTGAATCCGCATCTTGTTCTTGACCACTAGAGTTTGTTTGACTTGGCTCTCCGCCACTTCGCAATTCGTCTGCCATGCGATCGAATTCACGCGCCCAGAATGCCTCAGCGGTGCGACCAAGGTTCAGATATAGTCGCACAAAGGCAAGATCGAGTAAAGGTATGCTGTCAGCGGCGAGCGGGCCCATTCCGAAGGGATTCGGTCGCTCCAGTCTGTGGCGGTCATTGGCTTTCCAAGCAGCTTGCCATGCATTCAACGCAGGCTGAATGTGTGCTACCATCGACTCCGTCTCTTGCACGGTCCACTCGCGTCCTCGGTGTCGACTGCGAGTCTCCCAGATGTAGTTGTGGAGTGCATTGATGAGGACCAGGCAGCCAAAAGTGCTCGGTCTAATATCATTTTCACCGTATACATCTCCGCTTCCAGGTCCATTGTTGCTACTGTTGTACGCGCTAGCAGCATGATCGTTGCCGACTCGCTGGTTAGCTGTCAGTAACGTGCTCAATGCGCTGGCAAAAGAGACAGAAGTAGCCTCCGCCCTCGCCAGTCCACCGCGGTTTTGCCACTCCTCTGCGCTTGGTGCCTCGTACAATTCTTCTTCACACGGCAGGTCAAGAAGGATCTCCGAGTTCATGATCGTAGGGGTTTGGTTGTAAGCAATCATGAGAATGCTTGAGAGGATGAAGATGGCAAAGAAGCATCGCTTTCGCTCTTCGCGATCTTTCCACTGTATCCACTGAGCTTGCACATCCGTCTCCTCCTGGTGAGAATTGGACCCGTCGCCATTCATCTCAGTGTCTGCATTGTGCTCCGATGTTTGCGGAGATCCATTCGGTGACGACCCGTGATGTGGCTGTGCCAGATTGGCTGCCCTCGCGAGACTGACTAGCGCAGCAATGTGGTTGCTTGCAATATCGGCAGCAAGTCTATCGCCACAGTGATGTCCGTATATCACTGTAAGCAGCATGGCTTGTACCAGCCACAGCGGTGTCTCTCCAGCGGCTTGTGAACCATTCACGGCAGCGGACATGTCAGCCTTACGCCGTTCCTCAAGATACAATTGAATCATTTTCTTGGCCGCTTCGAACAAATCTTTCGATGCAGGATGATCGTACTCGTACAGTGCGCCAATGGCCGCCATGCCTAATATGAGGCATCTAGCACCTCCCTTCTCGGCAGTGTGAGCGGCATAGCTCGTGGGCGACCCTCGTTGTGGTGGGGTTGGTGCACTCGCAGCTGCTTCGATGGTATCAAAGGAAAGCGTAGGGAGATGGGCTATTGGCAAATGCGGGTGCGCATACTGCATAAATGCTTCGATGTATCTCCGAATATCAGCTGTGCTTGGCAGCGTAGGCCCAGCGGCTTGCGTAGACGGCCTTGAACCACCAGCTGGAGACAGTGGTGAGCTCACAGATGGCTGCGAGTACTTTCGAGTATTGGTATGCCCGCCAAACACAGAAGGCTGTGCCAGACTGTTCAAAAGGGCTTGGCGTGTTGAGTCGGTGATAGAGTCGGTCGACATCGAAGTTACTGAACTCTGTCTCGCACTGTTGCTCATGGAAGATGACGAGATGCTCGGGCTGTTCGAACCAAAGTTGGAGAGCGGATTGCCGAAGAAATTGACGCCTTGGACTGGCGCGGCTTCATGCTGACCAGATTGTGTCTGCTGTTGCGCACTATGCTGCATCATCGCTTGGTGAAAGTACTCATTGCCCGTAGGAGTTGGGTCTTGTAAGCTGGACGGAGACATGGTACCATTTGCATCAAGATTAGGTAATCCGGAGCCCAAAGCTTCCAATTGGAATGGTCCTTGAGATGTGTTCGAAATGGTCTGATGTAGGGATAAGTCCGGCTGTTGCCATTGAAAGTTGTTCTGGATCGGGATACCATTTTGGCTGTTGACCATGCTATCGTCGAAATCAGCTGGACTATCACCGCTGCTCATTCTTGAGGGTGAGGACTCTTCGACAGCGTTCTCGTTGTCTTGACCATTTGGCATGTTCATGTTCCAGTTGCGCATCCAGCCAAAATCGTCATCGATTGGGACTTGCTGATTAGTGCCAGGAACGATCCCGAATGGCATATCCGAAGATGAAATCTGTCCAGCAGAGCCGAAGTGCAAAGCTGCTGGATTGATGGTAGTGTGTGGTGTGAACAGCTGATCTATGTCGAAGCCGGCAAAGTTGGCCTGAGGTGGCGCCGTTCGCAAGGAATTCGTCACGTCGAGGTGATTGATATGTTGTGTATCAAGTTTTGGCAGGCCATGCATATTTCCGTGATGGCCCATAGCTGTTGACATGCCACGATAGCCATAGCCACCAGGACCAGGAAGACCACCCATCATGCCATGCTGTCCAATTCCGATTCCCGGTGGGTTCATCTGATTGATCTGGCCATGATGCCCATCAAGCAGACCTAGCGAAGACAAATCAATGTGGCTGATCGTGTTAGCTCTGGGGCGAACATTATTAGAAGCCATGCCATTGGCGCCTCCAACGTTGATATTTGCGACGGAATTCTTCCGTACTCTTCCATTGGCGTTGGTTCCAGTACCGACAGCGCTTTCTCGTCGTCCTTGTCGAGGTCTGGTCTGAGGATTGGTCATATGCAGTTTTTGCTGGTGACGAAGTAATAGATCTCTTCGTGCGAAGCATCTTGTGCATTCGGGACATTCGAACGGCTTCTCTTTCGTGTGTGATCTTTCATGTCGCTTCAAGTGCTCCAGGCGTGCGAATGAACGTCCGCATGTGTTGCATACATGTGGCCTCGGTTTGTCAGTCTTTGGCGGTGGGAAGTTGCCATTCGTTGCGCCATTTTGATTACCGTTGCCGGCCTTTCCGTTGGTCGTTGCGTTGGCAGCTGCGATTGTGGACGGTCAGTATTCGACTGTCTCCAAAGGAAAAGTGCTTCTCCACGCTGTATGGAATCATACCGTTGGCCGCAGGAGCATTGGCAACCTTCGTTGTCGAACCTGGGGATTCGCTATCCGGTTCTTGTTTAGTGATTGCTTCAGGTTGCATGCTCCAAAGCTTCTGACGATGATATTATAGTACAGCGTAACAATTGATATCCAAGAGAATAATTATATGAGAAGAAGAAGAGAGTCGGCTACTCGTCGATGGCGGTGTCGGAGGGTAGTGTGAGGGAAGTACGAGCACTGTCGCGAATGCTCATCAGTGGCCGTCGGCTTAAGAATTTCCAAGAGAATGCTGAATTGTGGTCCTCCAACTATTCCAACGAGTTCCCTCAAGCAGAAATGCGATGTCTTGCCTCCGACCTCAAGCTTTGCTTTCTCCGGGGTCGTCTCGATCGCAAAGGTCGATGCGAAAACTCGTGTACAGCAGATATCGATATTGTTGTTTCGTAAACGGATTATTCGAACTCCAGCAACTCCGGTACCTCTGCAAGTCTGAACTTGTGGGAAGCAAGTGAGGTGTTGCGTGTTTGTCTGACAGAAAGCTAGATGCTGTATGGACCCTCAGAACGGTTCGCAAGTGGACGATGGAGTCTAACCAGAGCAGACTTTCAGAGTTTCTGGGTCTGCGTCAGCTGGCATCCTCGCATACACCGGCTAGGCTAGCAGATAGACTTTTGCTCGTCCCGCTAAAGCACTTACACGAACAATCTGGAGCCAGTCGAATGGTGGAAGCGTCTGCAGACCAGCGGCTAACTCTATTGCCAGGAATGAGACGAGCTGCCCGAATAGGCTATGTTAGGTTTTTGTTTGCCCTGTGGTCTCGGGTCCAGGCTGAGCTTCTTGGTTGTCAGAAACAAACCTCCTCGTTCTCTATCACAGGCTGGAAGGAAACAAGTCTTGGACCTCAGATCGATTGTGCTATCACAAAGCAAAAGAAGCTTGCCAATGACAAGGCGAGTAATTGGGGGAAAATCTGGGGTTGGACTCTGGAGAAGGTTGTCGATGATGGGCATCCTGGAGAGCAAAATGGGCGGCAGCGCCGGTGCCACTCTCCGAGCCCGATGCTCAGATCAATGCGCAGTCCTCGCCGGCCCAGCACAGCTAGTCTCGACGTTTCAGGTATGTCTGCTAGCTTGCGTCTGGGCTCTGCTTTGGTCGGCAGATGTGTTCCAGGAAGACCGCTGTCCGCACAAGGTTGCTGCCTTTCTGTCTCGGGCAGACCTTGCACTTGCACTGCGCAAAGCCAGCATCGTCGCCGCCAGGTGAGTTCTGTGCCAACGTCCACTACGGACTGAGACGCCGACCGCGCTGTCAATGCTTGGTGGCATAACGACGCCGTGCATCTCGAAATTGCTGAGGATTGGCTCCGTCCTTGCGGCTTCCATGCGCTGATTTGACAGGGTTTGCGTCGCAGGCTGGGTGCTGCAAGGTGTGGAACGTCTCTGTGCACTAGCCGCCACCAGGGTTTTTTGGCCTCGGACTTGTAGAAACGCTATGCCTCAATGCTGCTAGGGCGGCTGCTCGCTGATGTTGCTCCCAATCCTGCCGCGACAGCTTCATGCCGCAGGTAGGCCGACGGGCAGCGCCTCTCGCATGCCTGTCTCGTCAGAATGACTCCTGCAAGTATTATTGCGCGCGCGATTCATCTCGATCCACGCGAGTATGGGTGTTTGGTGATGTCTCTGTCAACGGCACAGAGAATGGCTTCCTGCCACCTCGCAACGTCTCGCAGCACGGCAGAGAAAGATTGGTAGCCAGCCGATCATCGGCTTCTCAGCAGGTGCACCTACGACATGACAGGCCAAAAGGTGGCCGGTTGTGACCAACGCTGTGGGCCAGCGTGGTAACGGTACCACACTTCGCACGCCGGGCAAGCATATAAACCGAATACCACGTTCATCGCTGCTCGCGCTGGCTCGAGTGAGCGGGCCCAAATTTAATACCGCATACCCAGCGCGGACCCACATACCGTCAGCCTGCCGCAACGGACTCGGTAAGATCTCAATGTCCGTCCGTCCACGGTTTTTGTTAGCAAAGCGTAACCTCGCTGTCGCTACGCGTCGTCGTTACTAGGTCGATAGTACATAGGTCGGTTTATCGACTTCTTAGCGATTTCTACTAGTATCGCGTCGACTAGTCGCACGAGCTCGTATACACACGTTTAATAATAAATTAAGTAGAATTAACACTGTTTTAATAGCTCCGTATACTTATTTAATAGATATTAGGTATAATATTAAAAATAAAGCTAAAGTTTGTTAGGAGATTAGTAGTATAGCTAAATTCGAGGTATTATTTAACGTATATATATATTCGACGGCGGCAATATATAAGGCATACTACTTAAGACCTATATTGTACTCGGAGGTATATTCTCGTACCTATTTAACTATAGATATATAGTAAACTATACTAGCGGAGTCTCCGATAGTATATAAGGGCTATAAGTTACCTC